>JAMZAV010002703.1:0-107130 GCA_024449915.1 Sweltsa coloradensis
TATCATTTTTGATACAAGAAACAAAAGCCATGAAAAGCAGTCGACATGATGACAGAAAGCGGGCAGTTGATGAAGTGACGCCTTGCAAAAAGAGTGTCGCCAACCTTAGCATATAAAATATATTTAGGCTACAAAATACAAATACTATACATGGCTGCCAACATACTAGGACTTAGGTTATACATCATGGATTCCAACAATTTCAAGTTTTTGTTACATCTCTTCTCTTGTCATTCAAGGCACATATGAACACACATTATCATCGTATTATTTGAAGGTCGTCCGTCCATCTTTCCCGACTTTCCTCAATATATCTCATCTTGGAGGACTTTGAAAAGTAATTGCGATAACTCTGTCAAATACCTCTGTTTTTAAACCAAACCGTTCTCCCTTCCGCTCATATTTTCTTCGAGTTGGTGCTTTATTTATATACGACGACGCACGTTTTATAAAATTGAATCAACGTACGTTATATAAAATCAATGCAATAATTAGTTATTTGAAAATATAATCATAAATTGTTTTTGCATCGTATCAATCGTTGTTGTAACATTGTTATTTAAAGCTCATTATTTTGTGAGCATAGACTCGTTCTCTTTTAATTAGTTTTTTTACTGAATAGAAGAGACGCAAAAGGAAGAAATAATAATTATATGTTCACAATTAACTTTTGGAGTTGAATAATTGTATTTTGATAATTAAGCGAGCAAAGCGAGCGTTTCCATTTGACTCTGCCGGAAAAAATAGTCACTGTTTTTTTTTTTTTTTTTCTTTTTTCGAACGGAGGCTCGGATCGAGTTTAAATTTGGTTCATCCGCAAGCTATGTTCTCGATTGAATGCCATTAGTTTTGGGGCAAAATCGTTCAAAAAGTTAAAAAGTTACATTAAAGTTAATCGAAAGTTTTTTTAAAACTAAACGGCGACAAAATCTGAGGTAGCCAAATCATTTAGAATGTCCGTCCGGTCACGAATATGTTAATTTTATTTTAATCCGATAAGTAGTGTAGATGGAAATTACATTTTAAATTACATTTTTACAAAAGTAACCCCCGTCTGGACCCGGGGTAGAATTGGCCTAGAGCATGGCTCTGCTAATCGTACAAGGCGATTCAAGAGAAATAGTCCACCTCGCAAACATCAGCTAGTAAGAGCGGAGTATCTTACTCCCCGAAACTAGAGGCGAGCTCTGGCAATCGTCGTCGGAGACCTTGCCCCCTTCCCTTGACGACCCCCCGGCGACGATGACAGACACAACGAACGATGACAAAGACGATGACGACTGCGACGTGAGAAACCCCCCTTCCTCCCCTTACCCGTGGATCCTTCTGACCAGCATGGGACCCTCCTCCACACCCCCTTAGGCTGAGTGGTGCATTATGACCTAACGGTTGACGCGTCCTTAATCCAAATAAACAAAAAAAAACAAAAGTAACGTTACCATGGCAACGAGTTTGTATGTCTCGCCATAACGTTCGAACGGAGGCTCGGATCAAGTTGAAATTTGGACCATCCGCAAGCTTCGATGGATTGAATGCCATTAGTTTTGTGGCAAAATCGTTCAAAAAGCTACAAAGTTACATTAAAGTTAATCGAAAGTTTTTTTTTCAAACTAAACGGCGACAAAATCTAAGGTGGCCAAATCATTTAGAAGGTCTGTCCGGTCACGAATATGTTAATTTTATTTTGATCCGATAAGTAGTGTAGATGGAAATTACATTTTAACAAAAGTAACGTTACCATGGCAACGTAAAGTCGCACGAGGTGGCTGGCCACTATGCACTGCCACCTAGAAGTGATCGAGGAAGCTGTGTATTATTTGTTACCAAAGAGTTAAAATAGTTTTCCCAAAGAAATGATGTCAAGGTCCTCTAAATTGCGGTGGATTTTATCCACAAAGTAAAGGTTTACCCAAATACCTTGGCAATAATTAAACGAGGGAGCGGAGCGACTGAGTGTCTCCATTCAACTCAAACGGCTCTCATTCTGTGATTCTGTGTGTCTGTCTGTCTGTCTGTGCGTCGAAAATCAACCGAACCGCTGAACAGATTTCGCTGAAATTTTAAACAGTCTTCCGGTACAAGTTTACTGAGAACTGTTAACAAAATCAGCTAGATCAATTGCGATTTAATCCTACAATAAATGAAAATGTGATTTTTTAAAATATCGATAGCATTTGTTTAGTAGCAGCTAGCGGAACGTGATTTGCGTGGCAAGCATAGCATAGTGGTAAGCATTTAGCCTACCGCATGGAGGGTCGGGGTTCGATGGCCGTTGGTTAGAACTTTTTTATATTTGTACACCCACATATTAAATAAAAATTAGGTGATTTTGTTTTATCTTGGAAATCTGTTAATGTTTCACGCTAATACGTTTTGAACACGATTCTCATTATGAATGTTCAATTTAAATAATTATTGTTGCAGAGTGAGTTCCAGTTTAAATAAGATGACCAGACGGATAGGTTTTAGAAGTCAGAACACTTGGCTCACTCACTCGTTTTACAACGACTTTGGCGTTTCCCTAGTAAATAATATTGAAAACATGGCCCCGTGGACAGCAAACGTTTCAAATTTTAAAATTAAAAAAAATGTGCAATATGGGTCTAGCTATGAGCTCGCTTATCAACGCCAACTGAGCGTTTCCTAGTTCATTGAAAATATTAGATTGTTCCATAATGCATAACTCCATCGTCCCTGCAATGAAATAATAACACGAAATATTTCTCTCCAAGAGTAAAAAAGCTTACAGTTATCCGGGTCATCCATAATTATTATTCGATACTGATTGGTTTTAATCTACCTCGAAATAGTTATTGCATTCCAGGTGTAAAAACTCGAAAACAATTTATTTCTCCACATTTTTGCTGTTCGTTATGTGATTGGCTTGATAGTTTTATTCCAGTTTAGCCTGTGATATTTATCGAGATGTAGTAAATGAGATAGATACACGAGGGAGTAGATAAATAAACATCCAATCGCATTAGGTTAGTAATTTCCAGGGAATTCTCTCGATACGGCATGCTTAAACTAAAACAAAGCTTTATAGAATTAGCTGGTTGGAGTAATTCAATGATAAAAAGCTTACAGGAAATGTAAAAGCTCAATTTTCTTGCATTTCATTTAATCCGAATTATTTTTCACTCAACGAGTCACTGCATGACTTGACTACGGTCTATATGGTAAATTCCCGTACCGGCACAGGAAATAATAACTTTCACTGTATGTGCGAATTAAGATAATATTATTTTTACGAGGCATTTCATCAATACTTACCCAATTAAGTCAAAGTTATTAAAATATAATACAAAATAAATGTAATATTTTAAATGAAAGTACTAAATAAGCATCTGTATTCACTTTAGTGTACTTCTGTATTCGCTTTTCTGTTCTACCATTTTCATGTAATTATAAGGTACTTGGGGACAAGGATATATAAAAAGCTCGAGAATTGAGATCAAAATGGGGCTTATGTAAATGTTGCTCACGATTTATATTATTTCATTAATGAAGAATTACAATACGTACAAAATGAAAAAAAAAGAAACGTACAATGTAAAATGACAGCAATGCTGAATTTGAGTGAACAAATAAATAAATAAATACAAATATTGTCCAGTAATTTATAATAATATATAACGTACCCACTCTGATATGAGATTTTGAATATCTATTGGAATTTGGAAGTTAGTAAGAGAATGCAGACTTTTTTGTGTTTTCGTACTTGTCGACATAAAATATTCTAATTTTTACCTGAAAGTAGATTTTTTAAATTTATTGTCCAAGTCCCCACGGCCCACGTATAGCGATTTATGGAAGAAGAGTGCTATGATATGTTCATAGTTCTTCATTTTTTTTTATAATTAGACGAGGGAGCGCAGCGACTGAAGACTACAATTCAACTCAAACGGCGCAAGATTGGTGTTTATGTCTGTAAGTGAGCGAGTGAGTGAGTGAGTTCGCTTCAGAACGGCCGAACGGCTAAACAGATTGAGCTGAAATTTTAAACAGACATCCGGAACCAATCTTTCGCGTGCAGTTAACATTTTGAGCAAAATCCGTTGCGATTTAAACACAAAAAAATAATAAATGGAAAAATAGGCTAAACATGTGTAGGATTCAATAACGACCATGGTTTTGTTCTTCAAAAAGTGATTTCATCGAATCATGTTTGCATGCAGTGACCAAGGTATATCAAAACTTACACGCTCAAGGTTACCTCACAATCCGCTCGTAGATTGAGTGAACCTTGCAATCATTACTCGTATTTCGTACTGGATATGTTTTCCATAGTATTGTATGCATTTCAAAACATGGTCTATACTTTTCCAGAGATAATATAATAATCCAGAAATAACAAAATCTATCCCGACCGTTGTTTGAACCCGCGGGTCTCCAATATTCCGGGTATAAAGGCGCCTTAGCCAACTAGACTAGGAAAACGCCAAAGTCGTTGGAAGACGAGTGAGCAAGTCATGTGTTGAGTACCCGGGAGCATTTGTATTTAAGTTGATTGATATTATATATGGTAAACGATATGGTTTTCAGTTTAGTTGGTAAAAGGGGACGTCAACTGTAAGGCCATAATGAGCCACTCTAGATTATGATAGGCGAGAGAGGAAATAACCAGGCTGGAGCCAGGAGGGGGAGGAAATGGAATGTTACCGGGTACTCAACACATGGCTCACTCACTCGTCTAACAACGACTTTGGCGTTTTCCTAGTAATATGATTGCGTTAAGTACCGCACATATAATATGACACAAGGTGACAGAGAGAGACCCTGCCTAGGAATTATTATTTAAACCAGATTGGTGCCTCTTTATATCAATCTATTTATCCGTGTAAGATTGTTGACTCTGGTTAAATATATCAATGGAGCCTATTTCTTACACTTGCTACTTTAATATGAAGGTCAGCGATTCCTTCCAGGTTATCGGCAATCATGACTGAAACGTTCCTCAGTAAGAAAGCGAACGGTGTGATTGAATTGAATAAAATAGCTTTTTAACTTTCCTTTCCCACATTACATCACCTCCACCATTTTTCCAGAATTTTGAAACTGTATTTTAGTAAAGAATAAATTTTACTATGTGTTCTCTATAACCTGTCTAAGTGTAGACAGTAGATTGGTTAATTTTAGTGGTCAAAGGTTAAGATCGTCTGGCATTCTAACCAAGGCAGTTTTACATAACGCACGCAACGCACGCCTTCCAAGCAAACACTTGGACGTGATGTTAAAGGCACCGATCAAAGCTAACATTTGCTTTGCTCTTTAGCGGGGGCTACACCCTAAGGGATGCTTTGAGAGCGTCCCAGCTGTTTAGTAAAATGGACGAGACGTAGAATATCTAACATACCGTTTATCGCACACACTTATTAAATTATATTAACATTCCCTACACACCACATACACACTACATACACACATACAATTACACTTATTATAGTGTTATATCAATCACCCACACAACAAGACTTCCCAATCAAGGGCGTTCGCAGGAACTTTTGTCAGGGGGGGCGGGGTAAAATTATAATTTGTACTTTTGTGGGACAAGCATGGGGGGTTTGGGGGAGCCAAGCCCCTTAACAATAGCGCCGTAGGCGAAAATTTTGATTTCTAGTTTTAAGAGTGCGTGTTTTGGTGCGTTTTAGAAAAAAGTAGTGGGCTGAATGCAATACCAAAATGATGTAATTTTTGCGCAGTCGATACTCGATACTGGAAAACCACCAACAGAAATTGAAACGCTAACGTCCTGACGAGATTGATCATGTTCAGGTTACATCCGCCGAATATTATCATAATAATTTAATATGAGTATAGTAATGTAAAGAAAAACGTATTCCGTAAGTAGTTATATTATTAGTCTCTTATTAATTTCTTAAACATTGCTTTATAGAGGATTCCAGGGGGGGAGTGCCCGCCTTGTCCCCCCCCCCCCCCTGCTGACGCCCTTGTGCCCAATGACAATGTTTGAAGGTGATCAACCATTGATAGTGGGAAAATACATTTCCACCTCACGGACAAAGTGTTCTGATAACAGCAGAGATATGAGAATCGTAGTTATGGGGTGAAAGGCAATGGTGCGTAGAAACAATATTTAAACAATCGTCGCTCGAAGTTAAGTTTTGCATAATGGCTGACAGGGACGTAACGAACCAGGAAAAAATAATATGTTTTGTACTGTTATTCAAGGCCCTTTTTCATTTAAAACATTTCAGTTATCCTCCTTTGTTTTGACTTTAAAATATCGTTTGGAGAGCGATACATCTGATTTTGACAATCGGAGAGTGTTTTTGAGCACGTCTCAATCAATTTTTTCGCCCAAAATTTTTTCCCCCAACTAAATTTGGAATGTGTTGTCAGGAAGCTGAGTATTCACGATTATGATAGTTTTCAAATTCATTTCACTTCTAATGAAGGCTGGGTGACCTCGAAAACGTCCAAACTCTGCTTCCTGTATACGGTTCCTGAGTGATTCAAAGATTCAAGATCCCATTTAATCATTCGATTGATACATGGTAACTGATATAACCCCTCTTGGAAGAGAGGGAATGAATAATCCTTAATAACTATTATGTTCATGAATATGATTCACATGATAATGATGGAAAATATAAATACTAATAAGTAAAAGTGGAATTTGAAAATAAGCGAGTTACTAATGATAATGATTTATTTATTTATATTATTTTTCAAAAGTATAACTGGAGAAGAGAATTGTTCGATGAGGTTATTTACATTTGTGCAAGATTATGGTACAGATGAAAGTAGGCATAATATAACAAAAAAATAGTGACCATATGTTTCATTGTTAGTTGACTTTGGAACAGGTGATAATTATATCATTGGTGACTTTAGCTAGAATAATTGTTTATTATTTATTATTCAATTGTTTTTTATAATTGTTTATTATTTATATGGAGAGGTAGTCACTAACCGAGCAGAAGCTGTTTGCTGAGAGATTTATTTTTAACTTGTGTTTGAAGGAGGGCAGGCTTGCTAGTGCACCTCTGCTTTGGCTACAGCGTTCTAACGGGCACCTAGATAATATAAGTTATACTTAACTTATTTTCATACGAAATAAATGTTGTACTATTTTATCTAGAGTTTAGATTTTGTCTGGTAAACCGTAAAATTGTGTTGTCAGTATTATACAATATGAATAATATGATAATAATGTTGCCTCACTTACATAACCATGCTCCTTTCTTTCTGTTAACAAGTGAGCTGACTTCTATCGAATAAACAAACTCAATTGCAAACATACAAGCATAACGGAGGAAGACAAACAAAGTTTTGTTTTTTCTAGGTTGGAGTTAGTCTGAAGGGGCGTGGGTTGACCCGCTAGGAGCCATAGAGGATGCCGTGGGGCTGGGGGAAAATGGAGAGCAAATACAAAGAGCAGACTTCACGTGGAATGGCGCGGAAACCTAGAAGGCCGAAGGCTGTTACACAAACAAAAAAACCGGTGGATTCTATTGATTGATTTGCATAGAATCAATAAAATCAACTAAGTAACTTCGCATTCAAATAAAAGCTCGCCCATAAGTTTTTGACCACTAAGGTGTTTTGACATCTGAAAAATTTGTACTTTTGTTTGTGCTGTGTTTGAATTATGGACAACTAAGTGATAATCTATACAAAAAATATTAAATTTGATTTTTTTTTTCTAAATGTGACCAATTTTTTTAAATATATTGTTGAGTTTGATATATATAATATATTGTTTTTGTCTTAAGCTTTTGTGATCCATGGTTAATGTTTTAAGTAACTTTACGGTAAATAATCACGCACAGTATTATAGAAAATAACTTTTAATCCCAACGTTTCAGAAAAACTATGTTTCCATTTTCAAGGGAAGGGTAAAAACAAAAATTCAATAAAACAACAACAGCATTATAAAAATAAACAAATAGAAACAAAAAACACACTACCTTGCAAACATAGAAAATTACAAAGATTTCACCCCACACACACACACACACACACCACACACCCACACACACAAACACACCCCACACACACACACACACACACACACACACATATATATAAATATATATATATATATATAATAATAATAAAACCACACGGACTACCCGAAAATACAATGTGTGCATATATATATATATATATATGTAGGATGTGGATTCTGCGGTGATTTGGGCCCCGTGTTTTGAGTTGATTTGGGTCTAAAAAGAACCGTTTTCTCGACGTTTCGAAAAAACTGTAGCTTTCCACTTCAGGAGTCGATGCTGAGTCTGTGACGGACGGCAGTCGAATGGCATGAGCTCACTTCATAAGGAGGCACGAAGTGAGCTCATGCCATTCGACTGCCGTCCGTCACAGACTCAGCATCGACTCCTGAAGATGGAAAGCCACAGCTTTTCGAAACGTCGAGAAGAACGGTTCTTTTTAGAGCCATCAACTCAAAACACAGGGCAAATCACCGCAGAATCCACATCTACATCTACCAGCGGCCCTGAAAGCCTAAGAATCCATATATATATATATATATATATATATGTATATTTTTTTTAATGGAGTCACGCTCCCTTATATGCATCACTTTTCTATCCGTCCAACTGTTTGTCTTGTGCGTGTTTCACGTCTCGCGATAAAAAGCAGAATACGATGTCCGATTGATGTGCGGTTTTTATGTTAAAATTGCCCTTCAGTAAGGATGTAATATATTTCTGGTGACCTTGGGGGAAATAGGGTGGCGGGAGACTAGTCCTCCAGAAAGTTTGATATGTTCCCGGCACCTCCACCATTAATGAAAGCACGAACAACCGAGGACCATTATCAGTTAGCTTTCCCCCCTATTTTGTGTACTCTCGTACCCTTGCTCGTGTTTAATAACAATTTGAACTTTTGGCCATGCCTGTATATACTTGATAATAACAATTAACAACTACACGAAGTTACTCCAATGTGTACGTTTCCAAGTGCACACGAAGAATATAAAATGTTTAGAAATAAACGCATAATAGAAGAAAACAATTTTTTTTTTTTTACCCATCGTTTATCAAAATAAATCTACACGAGATAAATTAATATCCTTGGACAATGCACCGTTATATATTAATTTTTAATACGGACACGTGTAATAGTAAATTTTAGCCTTCAGGTTCCCGTCAATAGGTTTGTTTGGTTTGCTACACGAACTTACACTTTACACTAGTGTAGGCTCAAAATGTCTAAAAAGCGTTTTCGTATAAAGTGTAGTGTAAAGTGTAGCCGTTTGGTTTGACTTCGTGTAGTGTTAAGTGTAGAATTTCTACACGAGCTCTTGGAGGTCGTGTAGAGTGTAGGTGTAGAAATTTAGCGCAACATTTGAAGAGAAACAGCTTAAAACATGATGAATGACACATTCTTGCATTGACAATCCGATATAACTCCTAAAATCAATTAAAAGTCTATAATTACGTATTAGAAACTGATTCGAAGTATTTTATTTATGTGGCACTATGTTTTGTGATGAGAGCAAATGCGTAGGGTACTCTAACCTCAATTAGGATAAGCACTATTGAAGTTATATTCCAAATAGCTTTTCATCGTTCAGATAGTACACATTTTCTATCATTTTGACTCATTTAGTGCCTTCAACAGTACTGTTTGCTGTTTTTTATTATGTTTTTTAGTTTGACAGTTCGATGTGTGCGAATCTAGTGTAGAGTGTAGCTTAAAAAACGTTTGGTTATCCTGGGTAAAGTGTAGTGTAATTTGATTTCAAGGCCTACACCTACACTACACAAGTCTACACTACACTAGGTAAACCAAACAAACCTTATAAAGGCAAGGGATGTGTGGAAGAAAACATGGATTTCTTAAATGCGTAGGTTATTTGTTATGGTTTATTGGATGAGCGAAGCGAAGACTTCAATTTCCTGACCCCTCAAAAAATTTAGCTCCAATGTTTTTTTTGTTTGTTTTTTTGTCTATTTTTTCGCACGCTACCGGGCAAACGGCAAATGCCGTCTTGATGAAAATTGGAGGGGACCTTCGAAATCTCTAAACTTAGACCTGGCAAATTTTTTGGGTACATCGAAGAAATATTTCTCATGAACATCGTACTTTTACGTTAAAAAAAAATTAAGTGCGATATTTTCGTGACATTTGGGCCAATTTTGACCAAACGGTTGGGGCTATTACGTTCATATTTTACATGGATATTAAGGTTATGGTGCTGCTGCTCTTTTGAAAGAAAAAGTTGAAAAAGTTATCCAGAATCCATAGAAATAAAGGTTGTAATATGAGTTTTTTGAAGTGTATAACAAAAATTAACAAGTAACTATAAAAACTTGACAACAATCACCTCCAATGCGATCAGAAAGCAACCTTCGGGCATACAGATATTTGACATTCTAATTACCATAGCAATTAGCACTACAATATAAAAATGATTCTAATTTAACAATTACATGAAAAAAATAATTTTTTTAAAAACAACGCTTATATTTAAATGTACTAAAAAGTAAAAAATAAATTTTCGTCCAACAACTTTTTGCCTTACTCGGAAATTAAAAGCGTTGGGCGCATACGGCATTGACATAGATTACAGAATTTTGTTGTTCATGGAAGGAAAGCGCCCAAACGCTTTTAATTTCCGAGTAAGGCAAAAATTTGTTGGGCGAAAATTTATTTTTTACTTTTTAGTACATTCAAATATAAGCGTTGATTTTTAAAAAAATATTTTTTTCATGTAATATTATTTTATACTTTTTAGTCTTTACGATAATGTATTTGTTTTTTATATTTTTTTATATTGTTTTGTATTATTTTTTTTAACAATCCATTCCTACCGTCGCGAGGGGAACGCAACTTTGCGTACATGGTGAATGACAACGCACGGGATTGAATTTGTAAGTGGAGCGTGGTGAGCGTTGTCGCCGCATAGCAATAAAGGACGGATAGACAGACAGACAGACAAACACGTGAAGCTGATATAAACGTTTACGTCTGTGTGAAAAATTTCAGCTCGATCGGACTTGGGAAGTGGTGAAAAATCAATTCCCATATAAAACGTTAACTATTAATAACGATGAATTAATTGATTAATTAGAAAATCTGTTAATTGATTCATTCATTGTTATCAAGAATATACGTCTGTGTGAAAAATTTCAGCTCGATCGGACATTGGGAAGTGGGTGAAATATCGATTCCCATATAAAACTTTAATTATTAATTAAGATTTATAAATAAATTGATTAATTAGAGAATCCAATAATTGATTCATCTATTATCATCAAGTATAAGTATGCGTGAAAAATTTCAGCTTGATTGGACATTGAGAAGTGAATGAAATATCGATTCCCATATAAAACTTTAATTAGGTATCAATTAAGATTAATTAATTGATTAATTAGTAAAACTGTTCATAGATTCATCTATTGTTATCAAGAATATACGTCTGTGTGAAAAATTTCAGCTCGATCGGACATTGGGAAAGTGGGTGAAATATCGATTGTAAGATTCCGTCCAGACAGACAGACAGACAGACAGACAGACAGACAGACAGACAGACAGACAGACAGACAGACAGACAGACAGACAGACAGACAGACAGACAGACAGACAGACAGACAGACAGACAGACAGACAGACACATGAAGCTAATATAAGCGTTTAAAAATGATTTTGCAATGGAACTTGAAGAAGTAAAAGATCCCACGCATACTAAAAACTTTTTTAAAAAAGCTCATCCATCAACGCGACGGGACTTAAGCGTTTTCCTAGTTTATTTAACACGATTAAGTCAATATGGCCTTTTCTGACATCTTACCAGCTTTCTGCCATCAAGCCAGATATCTACCATCGAGAGATATTGATATGTTTGATATTTGCATAGGGCTATGAAGCCCCTGTAAGTGTAGCCAACCTCTATATTTACATGTTTACACAGTATATAGTAACATATTATGAAGTATACAATATTATGATAATATAAGTTATGCATAATAATGCACTAAATCTAATAGTAATATTATCTCCATGCGAGAGAGAGAGAGAGAGAATGCTCCTCCCGGACTCTCGTCTCGTGTAAAGTTATACAACTAAGTTTTAACAGGAGACTGGAGGAAGGGCAGACGTTCTGTCATGTTTTGCAAGGTCTTCTTTGCCCGGCTTGTTATTAGGCTACTTGAGCCAACCACCCCGGGAGGTTGAAGTAAGTTTTACTTCACTTGCAGGTGCTCGTTACTCTTGTGGACCTACTCGGACTCTGACGAAGTTTCCTAGGAAACATTCTATACCTAACTCGTGCGCAGTCTCTAATCAACAGGTCAAACTAGGAGAGCTTCATAGATCGTATTCGTAGCACTCATAGTCCAGTGCCCAGTGGTGTAAGAGTTCCTTCAAGCAGAAGATTCCTGGTTCAAATTCCGCTTCGGGTAGAAAACTTAAACGGTATTAGTTGGCTACGAGGTAGCTTTAGGTAGAGCCCACTGCCCCCCCCCCCCAATATGGTCGCTATTACTTTTTCAGGTAGACCTACCTATTTCTAATTCCGATCTCTGGTTGGCCATTGTTCGCTCGTCGATGGTGTCTGTATCGACAGGCTTGGCGCGATATCTGCTGAGTATAGCTAGACCACAAACACAAATTCACGTATATTTTTCATTTGTTTAATGTTGAACATTAATTGTCTTGAGACTAACAATCTGGCGACGGGATTTCAGTTTTGAAAGTCTAACATTCGAATTAGAGTAAAACTCATTTCTCCATCGGTTCTATAATTTAACGTAAATGCGTGAAAAACAGTTTATATTTTCTCATTTAAATCAATTGATTTCTAGTGAGTTTCGTTGCTAGTATGACTTCAAAGAACGACCCTTTGCAACCTGTGACCTTTTGCATTGGAATCCGGTACAAACATATTGGATCAACATAGTTTTACAATCACAAAAAAACAATTCATTTATATGTAAAATTTGTGTTCTGTTAACAGAGTCTGATATACAGTAAATATAAGTAATCCAGTGGAGAATGTGTGAAGAATTTGTCACATGTTTCAATATTTCAAATACGACGGCGACTATTAAAAGCCGTTAGCTCATTGGCATCTGGAGAGCGGCACGTACAGATGAGAACTCCACAAGTGCGATTGCCAAGTTGCAGCGTGGCCCGCATCGGTCGTTAGGACTTCAATGGTTTTTTTAATATCCGAAGATATTGCGAAATCATCGTCAGGGGAAAGCTAGAGCACGGTAAAAACAACGTTGTAAAACTTACTGCTTGCTTTTTCAAATTAAGGTAAGGGGTTTTTGAAAAAGTGTTGCCTATGCAAACTGTTAGCTGACAACAAGTAACAAAAAAGGGTCAAAGGGAAAGCTAGTCAACATAAAAAATACCATACAAAAAAGGGAAAAATGCAAATTATAAAAATTGCCCTTTAGAACGCATTCAAATATGGAACAAAAAATAACGTTTAAAATTTTTTAAAATATTTAATAATCTTTCTCCGGTGAGTATAGGCCAAATGTTTGTCCACGATTTGGGGAAAAACCGGTAACCCTTTCTAATGGTAACTTTTCATCGAGCCCGTTACTCAATGCAAAAAGACGTTATAATTATGTACTATAGCACAGTGCTGGCTCGAGGATCTGTTTCGGGAGGTCCCAAGATAAAAATCCGTCGGGGGACAGGCAACCCTGACTGAAAGTTTTTTCCCGGGTTTTCTGCAGTGGGTAAGAGGGGGCCCATGCCGCCTCCTCTTTCACGCGCATTCGTGCGCAAATTGATTTAATTTGGTCGCTTCCAGCGCAATTTGCAGTAGTCCTTTATTTTTTGCCCCATTTGGGGCAGTGTATACAAAATAAATACACTCTCTTGGGCTAAATGAAACATAATATACTGGAAAAACTCCCGGACAGAGTTGTCATCTTTACGCATAGTGACTCGGGGGGTCACGGGTTTTGAATCCGCCCTCGGCTCCTGAGGAGAGTTTAAGTTCTCCAAATTTCAATCCAAGAAAACACTTACCCTGAACCCCAAAAAAAAAAAAAAAATTTTTAAAAAAAAAAAAAAAAAATTCAACACACAGCCACCCACCAAATTTCCCAAACAAAAAAAAAACAACAGGAGTAAGGGGAAATATATAAGGTTTATTTTTTTTCTGCTAGAAAATTAGTAACGTGGAAAAAGTTCGAACGCAACGAAGGGTACTGACATAATAAAAATATTCTCACAAATTAATGCAGGAAACATTTTTGTATTGATTTATTTGATATTGCTTAAACGTCTCAAATTTAATGCACTAAGGCTTTTGAGACGATGGTTTTGGGAACTGGTGATAATGAGGATAAGTATGATAAAGGGGGGAGGGGGAAAACCCCGGGACGCCCCGTAGCCTACCCTTTCGAAAAATACCCAAAGGGGACCAACGGGTTTAATTCCCCTCCCCAAAAGGGCGGTGTAACCTTTATACATATATGTTCCTTTACAAAAACCCGGACTGCCGAGCAGACGTCGAGGAAAACGAAGCCGTACACTAGCTCTCGAACCCCCCAACGCTCAAACCGCGGGCATACGTGTTCCGTGGAGCGTTCATCCACTCTCCCCTGACCACGCCCGAATGTTGCTTAACTTCGGTGTTCGATGGGAACCGGTTGCAGTAATATAAAATCTTCTTTAGAACAATTTGTAATGTATAAATTTTAAAAGTTTATCTAAAATAATGTCGAATATTGAATAGAAGAGATTTCAGTCAGTTTTTTAAAAAACGATACTTTTATGAAATAAAATTCACCATCTTCCGTATATTTTTGGCGGCTAAATCCCTATGGTGGGTGCATGCTTCTCAAAACATTATTCGAATAGCATTCGTTAATGATGTCAATTCGTTTCACAAGGAACAATTGAGGATCATTAAAACCAACTCCATGAGAAAACAATAAATGATGGGATCTAAGGTCCTTTGAACCAGCCACCGTTATTGTATTTTATATAGAATGTACACACGATAATAATATTTAATATTTCTTCGTAGATAAAAAAAAGCCAAAATTTGAACAAGTGGGTTAGAAGAGATAATTGAAACTGACTGAGCTGAGTATAACATGGGAATAAAACAAAATAAATATGTGTTATAATAATATTCGTTTCTCCCTTAACATAAAAAGCAACTTTGAGTAGTGTTTGTATTTTATGGAATTTAACCTCTGATAAAACATTCGGTGCCATAGGCTGCGAACAACTGGAATACAAGAGGGAGACAATAATTTACGTTGTTTAAGACAATGCTAATTCTATGTTTTACAAATATTGAAAGTAATATACGTGTTTGGTATTATTATAAAACACATCCAAAACAATTTGACGTTTTGCCAGTCTGGGTATAAATAGTTACCGATCGCTCAGCGTGGTAAATAACCTTGGGGATGGTGAGCTGAACCATCTAGTTCGCTCTTGAACACACATTGCAAAGTAGATATAAACCTTCTAGTTCGCTCTGTTGGGTAGGGAAACACTGCTCCTAGACGAGGAAAAACATTCAGAACGAGACGCTTTGAGCAATTTAGATTACAAATTGTTAGAGTTATTACAACTTGAGATGAAAGGACTCTGCGCCTTTGTGCCGAGTCAGAGAACGAAAACGTATTTTGAAACCATTTACGAGTTTATTCACTTCATCTTTCCTTCTTGAGATAACTAATATTGTTACAATTATATCTACTCAGAAATGATTTATTATATTTTCAACTAAAAATCTGGATCATCTGATGCGTTATTATAAAATCATCGGCCTAAATAAAAACGATTGAGTTTTATAAAAACACACATATTAGCCCAAAGCAAAAAGTAAAAATCAGCAGCATGTAAAAAAAAATGTATATAATTAGGAGAGCTAAGCGAAGATTCCATTTCACTACCACTGGAGGAGAAAAAAATCCGGAATGTTGTTTTTTGTGTTTGTCCACACGATTTGGACTAAACCGATACTTCAATTGCGATGGAATTTTATGGAGGCCCCCTTCTAAATCTTTGAACTTAGAACTCGCCACGTTTTTGAGTGCAATCGAAAAACTATTTCCAATTTAAAATGAAATTGTTACGATATTTTCGATTGTTAAAACATTTCTTGACGTATAACACCTACCATGCTGTATCCGATTGTTCTGATTTTTTCACAAAACCTTAATTTTATAAATTTATATATTCGTGTGAAATTTGAGCGCAATCAAAAAATTATATCTTTGAAACAAACGCAATTTTACTTTTTTTTAAAAATTATTTTTAAAAAATTTTCGACCCTTTTAATAAACCCATTTGCTTTATTCGATTGGTGATTGATTTTTCTCAGAACCTTAATTTTATGAATTAAATTTTATTAATGTGAAATTTGAGCGCAAACGAAAATTATTTCTCATGAAAAACGCAATTTTACACTTTTTCCCTTTAAAAAAAAAATACCTCATCCAACAAAGCGCCTAAAAAAACGTTTGCGAAGCTTCCTAGTTATTGAAATGTACGCTAGGTGCCGGTACCCGGGTTCATCTCCTCCCTTCTTTCCATCCTTCATCCTCAGCTATAACCACCCCATCGTCTCGAAGCAATAAAGAATCAATCAATCAATCAATTATAACTAGGAAGCTTCGGGAAAAAGCTTTTTCAGGCTCGTTTGTTGGATGAGCGTAATTGGTGCATTGAGCTGCCATGGTTTTTGGGGGATTTTCTGTTGTTCTGTGAAAAATCATTACGAAATCAAAGAATTTTTTAAACTAGGAAAACGCTTAAGTCCCGCCGCGTTGATGGATGAGCGTTTTAAAGTTTTTTAGTTTGCGTGGAATATCTTTACTTTTGCAAGTGCTTTGTTTTGTTGCCTACGTATTGTAGGTGATTGTTGTTGTCAAGTTTCTATTGTTTCTTGTCAATTGATATTATTTACCGTAAAAAACTTATATTAAAAGCTTTATTTCTATGGATTCTGGCTAACTTTTTCAACTTTTTCTTTCAAAGGGTACTACATCACCATAACCTTAATGTCCATGTATAATATGAACGTTGTAGCCCCACCCGTTTGGTCAGAATTGGCCCAAATGGCACGAAAATATCGCACTAAAAATCGAAAAAAAATCGTAAAAATACGATATTCATGAGAAATATTTCTTCGATTGTACCCAAAAACAATACACCTCTAAGTTTAGAGATTTCGAAGGTCCTGTCAAATTTTCATCAAGATCGGATATGCCGTTTGCCTGGTAGAGAGTTAACAAACAGACAGAAAAACAAAAAAAAAAACAAAAAAACAAACAAAAAAAAAACACCCGAGCTAAATTTTTTGGGGGTCAGTGAAATTGAAGTCTTCGCTTCACTCGCTTCGCTCGCTACGCTCATCCAATTAATTTATAAAAAAAATTAACTTACATTTTTCAATTATTCAAATTTAAAAAAATAGAAAAATCGTAAAATTGCGATTATCATAAGAAATAATTATTCGATTGCGCTCAAATTTAACACAAATATATAAATTTATAAAATTAAGGTTATGTGAAAAAATCATACCAATAGGATAAAGCATGTAGATGTTATAAGTCAAAGAATTGTTTTAAAAAAGAAAAAAAACGTAAAATTTGGATTTTCATAAAAAAATAATTTTTCGATACACTCAAATTTCAACGAATATTTAATTATAAAATTAAGGTTCTGTAAAAAATCATTTCAATCGAATAAAGCATGTAGGTGTTATAAGTCCAAGAATTTTTTTAAAAAATCGTAAAAAATCGTAAAATTGCGATTTTCATAAGAAATAATATTTCGATTGTGCTCAAAAACGTGGCAGTTCTAAGTTCAGAGATTTGAAAGGTCTCTAGAAAATTTCATCACAATTGGAGTATCGGTTTAGCCGGAATCGTGTTCACAAACACACAAAAATACAAAAATACAAAAGAAATGAAAGAAAAAAAAACATCCCGGATTTTTATCTTCAGTGTAGTAGAATGAATTCTTCGCTTCGCTCGCTTCGCTCGCTACGCTCATCCAATTAAACTTATCTAGTGGCCTTATCAAGGGTGACGGTCGTCGCTTGCAGTCAAGCGCATGCGACTGCTTAAGCCATGTAAGTATACAGCTTCTGGATTCTGGCTAATTTTTTTTCAACTTTTTCTTTCAAAAGGTACTACATCACCATAACCTTAATGTCCATGTACTAGGAAAACGCTTAAGAGCGTTCACCACCCCTTGTTTAGGCAATTTTCTGTTTGCTCGGCTGAATGACACCACAGTTGTTAGAAATTTTGAACATATTTTACGAAAGTGGAAATAAAGGTTTCTATGGTAACACATTCCTAAAATTTGTTTTGAAATAATTTATAAAAAATAAATTAGATTTCACAATTTCAATTTTGTTAAAAAGTCCAAAATTGACTATATTCGTGAATTTTTTCTGGCTGATCAAGACAAAATTTTGAAAATCTATGACTGTAAGAACGTCCATGTATGCTTTATTGACAAGTTTGCAAAATTGTATATACGTAGGATGCTTCTTGGCCGAGCGAACCGCTATTTACTAACTGCCAAAGGGTGGTAAACCCTCTTAAGTCCCGCCGCGTTGTTGGATGAGCGTAATTGGTGCATTGAGCTGCCATGTGTTAAGCGGATTTTCTGTTGTCCTGTAAAAAAATTATTAGTAAATTCGAGATCTTTTTTAAAAATTAAATTAAATTTAATAAAAAAGAAACTTTTTTTTAAAAAATAAATCATTTTTTTTTAAAGAAAAAAAATTGAAACATTGCGATTTTTATTAAAAATAATTATTCGATTGCACTCAAATTTCACATGAATATATAAATTCATAATACAAGGTTCTGTTAAAAAATTATTACAAAAGCATAAAGCATGTAGGTGTTATAAGTCACAAAATTGTTTTAAAAAAGAAAAAACCCGCAAAATTTCTATTTTCATGAAAAATAATTTTTCTATTGCGCTCAAATTTCACAAGAATATCTTAATTCATAAAATTAATGTTCTGTGAAAAAATTAATTGAAATCGGATAAAGCATGTAGGTGTTATAAGTCAAAGAAAGTTTTAAAAATCGAAAAAAATCGTAAAATTGCGATTTTCATGAGAAATAATTTTTCGATTGCGCTCAAAAACGTGGCAGTTCTAAGTTCAGAGATTTAGAAGGCCTCCATAAAATTTCATGACAATTGCAGTATTGGTTTAGCCGGAATCGTGTTACAAACACACTAAAATACAAACAAAAAAAAACATTCCGGAATTTTTTCTCCAGTGTAGTGAAATGGAATCTTCGCTTCTCTCGCTACGCTGATCCAACAATATGAACGTTGTAGCCCCTCCCGTTTGGTCAGAATTGGCCCAAATGGCACGAAAATATTGCACAAAAAATCGAAAAAATTCGTAAAAGTACGATATTCATGAGAAATATTTCTTCGTACCCAAAAACAACACACCTCCAAGTTCAGAGATTTCGAAGGTTTCCTCCAATTTTCATCAAGATCGGATATGCCGTTTTCCCGGTAGGGAGCAAACAAACAAACAGAGAAAAAAAAACACCGGAGCTAAATTTTTTGGGGTCGGTGAAATTGAAGTCTTCGCTTCGCTCATCCAATTATGTTGAACCTTTTCACGGTTAGTCTTTGTACACATAATGTTTCGTGTAATCCGTGTGAATATATCCAGTTACAGTGTATTTTTAAGTTCGGTGTTGTTCGTTTGTTTTTACTGTTTTTATATCTTTAAACATGAGAAGGTAGAACCAACTTGGTAGAACTGTCCAAAATGTTGGAATTGAAATAAAAAATGCCACTCGTATTACCCGAAAATTAATGTGTTAGTATATTGATTATTATATATGTTCATTTTCGGTTTTATAGAAGCGACTATGACGCTGTTATGATAGTCTTACAGACAGAAATTAAAAAAGTGCCTCCACCGGGGATTAAACCCAGGACCTTGGCTGTCCGGGTCACTGATCTTACCAACGGTACCAACGGAAGGCTGGTGACGTAAAGCCCGTTTTTTCCCGTCAAAATATTAAGAAAACTTTAACTTAATATTTTCATGAATGAAAATATTTTCAAAACAATCAAAATATGTTATTTTTGTGTTAAGGAAGACTATTTGAAGCTAGTAGAAATATAAAATACGTTTTTTGAGTAATTGTTATTGTGTTTTGTTACTTACTAGGAAAACGCTAAAGTCCCGCCGCGTTGATGGATGAGCTTTTTAAAAGTTTTTAGTTTGCGTGGGATATCTTTACTTTTGCAAGTGCTTTGTTTTTCTGCCGACGCATTGTAGGTGATTGTTGTCAAATTTCTATTGTTTCTTGTTAATTTGTTATTATTTAACGTAAAAATCTTACATTAAAAGCTATATTTCTATGGATTCTAGCTAACTTTTTCAACATTTTCTTTTCAAAAGGTACTACATCACCATAACCTTAATGTCCCATGTATAATATGAACGTTGTAGCCCCACCCGTTGGTCAGAATTGGCCCTGCACGAAAATATCGCACAAAAAGTCAAAAAACGTATATTAAAAGCTTTATTTCTCTCGATTCTGGCTAACTTTTTCAACTTTTTTCTGTTTCTGTGAACACGATTCCGGCTAAACCAATACTCCAATTGCGATGAAATTTTATGGAGGTCTGTGAAATCTCTGAACGAAGAACTCTACGGGGGGAAAAATCGATCGAAAAATGTATTCTTATAAAAATCGCAATTTTACGATTTTTTAAATTTTTAAAACATTCTTCGTCTTATAACACCTACATGCTTTATCCCATTGTAATGATTTTTTCACAGAACCTTAATTTTATGAATTAATATATTCGTGTGAAATTTGAGCGCAATCGAAAAATGATCTATTAAAAAAATCACAATTTTACGCTTTTTTCGTTTAAAAAAATTACGCTCATCCATCAACGCGGCGGGACTTAAGCGTTTTCCTAGTTGATAATCTTCGTCCGAAATGGGTAGGTTTTCCTATAAGTTCACAAAGGACAGTGTCTACAATCAATTTGTTAAATTTTATTAATTTAATATTTAGTGATTTTAAATTTTAAAGGCCTTCGAAATTTCTCAACTTAGAACTGCCACAGTTTTGAGCGCAATCGAAAAATGATTTCTTATGAAAATCGCAATTTTACGATTTTTTTCGATTAAAGAAATATTCTTGGACTTATAACACCAATGTGCTTTTTCCGATTGTAATGATTTTTTCACAGAACCTTTATTTTATAAATTGATATATTCGTGTGAAACTTGAGCGCAATCTTAATATTATTTCTCATGATAATTGCAATTTTATTATTTTTTCGAGTTTTAAAATTTCTTCGACTTGATAACACCTACATGCTTTATCCGATTGTAATGATTTTTTCACAGCACATTAATTTTATGAATTAATATATTCGTGTGAACTTTGAGCTTAATCGAGAAATTATTTCTCGTGAAAATCGCAATTTTACGGTTTTTTACGTTTTAAAAAATTACGCTCATCCAACAACGCGCCTGAAAAAGCGTTTGCGAAGCTTCCTAGTATAATATGGCTTTGTACTATAATACGCCAATATGATGGAGCAATTTGCTAATAAGCAATGGGATAGATGCTGTAAAACTGCTACTTCCACGTCGTCGCAGTTGGGACCATACACTACGGATATAATCCCCAATCTATGAGCACCTGTTCATTGCATTCCTTATAAATCATATTATTTTATTAATGTATTTGGTTACAGCTCTCTGTACAAAGTATCTATTAGACCTTGGACAAAGAGTTGAGATTTCTAGAAGACTCTGTACCACCGCTAGGTATATTTACCTTAAAATATGTGTTATTGTTTTATTTTTATTTGTTTTCGATATTTTGACATTGAACGACAAACATAACCTATCACGTCAATACTGTTCCGGCGACGATCGTATATTGCGAAAGGACGAACATATAATATATACCTAATCGAATTATATTTTAAATCATCAAATTAAATTCAATAAAGTGTGCCAACGAAGACAATAATGAAGTGAGCCCAATTCATACGATCAAGTTTATTTCCATGGAAACATGACGTACATGTCACTTCGAACCAAATCTAGCTGTGTGGCACATGCATTTCAAATTTGCTGCCAGAATTATAAAATATTTACAAAATATAAATCTCAGCTCCATTATAAATACTTAACCATGCACTAATGGTCATAATCTACTACATATTTGCCATCAACTCATTCACCAAAACTCCAAAAAGGTAAGAATTCAATCCAAATTATTCATTGCATTTGAGTAACCTTATACCTACATAATACATAATAACCTACATTACTTTAAGTTAGGCGGGCCTAAAATAAAATAATATGAAAGATTAACATGTAGGCCTAAAGGACTAGGCCTACCTATACTCAAACCGTGTCTTACTTGGTCCTGTACCTGAGCAACCCTTCTTCCGCTCCGGCTTGCGGTCAATGGATAATACCTAGGAAATGAAAGGGTCTCGCTCAGGTACTGGGCCAAGTAAGACACGGTTTGAGTATAGCTTAAGGAGTAAGCTTCCTTGGTAGTATGTTAGTTGTAGCCTGCCTAGGCCTCATGCATCTCCACAGATAACTGGGAGTTTTTTTTGCGTAGATGATTGATAGCTTTGATATCCCGTTGGCATCTATTGCCACACGTACTACGAACCAAAACACCTTATGAATATAGAATTAAAATTTGTAAGTCCATATTGCCGTGCAAGTAACATTAACAATACCAAGTGTTACTTTACATTACTACATTACATTACACTACTTGTTACATTACTAAGTGTGCTAGATCGCTAAGTGCTTGACTCTGATTCGAGAGGTCCCGGGTTCGAATCCCGTCGAGACCGGCACTCCTGACTGAAGTTTTCCCCCAAGGTTTCCCCCAGTCGTTAATGCGAATGCAAGGGATTGAGTGGTCTCATAAACAGCCCTCAGACATTCCTTACCCATCTACCCTAAAGGCTAAAGAGGGTACTGTGCTCTACGTTGGCCATCTTCCTTGGAGAGAAAAATACAAAACATACAATCATCATCAACATACAATCATCATCATCATCATCATCATCATCATCATCATCATCATCATCCACCGCAGTTTCCCTCTTTATCCCGTCTGGGCCCGGAGTAGAAATGAACCAGAGAATGGCTCTGCTAATCATACAAGGCGATTCAAGAGAAAAGTCCACCTCGCAAACATCAGCTAGTAATTAGGGGAGTTACTGCCCGGAACTAGAGGTGAGCTCTGACAATCTTCGTCGGGAATACCGCTTTTTTCTCTGGACGACCTCCCCGACGACGATGACAATGACCAATGATGACAAGACGATGACGATCGGGACTTAAGAACCCCACATTTCTCCCCCTACCCCACGGGCTGGTTCAGACCAGCATGGGCCCATCCTCACCTTATCCCCTAGGCTAGAGTGGTGCATTATGACCTAACGGTTGACGCGCCCTTAATCCAAATCAACAAAACCAAAAATCCTCTTCACGCAGGGTCAGCTTGGGGTTCGCAAACGAATTAGTATTTCTTTCCTTCCATACTTCTCCCCCTTTCCTTGACAATCTCCCCGACGACGACGACAAAACGAACGATGATAAACACGATGACCACCATGACTTAAGAACCCCACCTTTTCTCCACAAACAGAGGCATTAAGCCAACCGAAACTCTAAATAAGTTCTACTATATCTTATAAAAATGTAGGCCCTACTACAGAGTTTTCCTCTGATCTGATGAGAGTATGATTGGATTAATTGTTTCTTCCCCAAATTTATTACACTCTCCAAATGTGCAACCCAAAAAGATTAAGTTATGCCTATATCTGTTTACCGCCTATTACTGGAGGTGTCACCCCTTGAGTTTTAGCATTAATAACTTGGTTGTAAGTTTAAAATAATTATAACAATTAGCATATTTTTCTCAACGTACATCATCCAACACTAGACGTGTGAGCGCATCGTAAGGGGGAGTGAGAGTGTGAGTGTAAATGTGAGTTGCGCAGTAGGATTATAAGGAAAAGACGAGGTGTTATTGGTTTAATATTTATTTCAGGTACGTGTGTACCGCAGGGAGGAAGAAACAACAATGACGGAGGAGTCAACCCAGCCCCGTGAGGAGGGTCATTTTCGCCTCTTCCGTGACCACTGAGAGCGAAGGTCTGTTTGTCATTGGATTTGTGTTCTTTTAAAGGTTATATGAAAATATTAGCCCCCATGTCTCTCGCGAAAGTGTGGGCACAGGCCTACTGCGCCAGAGCCCCTAAATTCAAAATGGTTGCCATCGGCCATGTTTGAGATTATCTTTGCACTGGTTTGGCCTACAATACAGTTTGGTGTAATAATTTTTAAGGGTATTTAGGGTCGAGGATTTCATTTTTAAAGTATTTTGGATATTTGACCTAGTTTTGTGCCTTTAAATCCAAAAGGAACGTCGATTTACAGCTTGGAACAGTAGTATTGAAGCATTTGTAATTCCGTGGCAGTTTTAGTATGTATATAGGTAGTAGTTAGGCCCTATGTACCTACGGGTAAAACCGTGTCTCATCCTATTGGTTCACTGACCAACGTTTCTGTTCCAATTCAGGAGCCATCTTCAGATTCCTTCCTCTCTGGTCGTCGACCTCGTATTGAAGCGCTTTTCACCTCAACAAATGCGTGTCTGTTGCCGCGTCCGTGCCCTCGTGCCCTCCGGCGGTATTAGGTGCGGGGCAGCGAGGTTATATATATTCTTCTGGAGAAGGTGCGGGTCGGCGAGGTCGTATTATGTAACTGTGTTGCATGGGCAGTGCCCACTTGTCTAACATTAGCTTGGTTCCTAGCAAATCAAGTCTGGCTTCTTGTTACTCGCCGTGCGTCAGTGATAGTTTCGCATTCTGTCTGTGGTGGAAAATAATGGTGTTGTTTGTAGTTGTCTTTTAGGAGCTTTATTACTAATCATGTCACTCTTAACTAAGTTGTATGTATTTTTCCTTTCTCTCTTGAGTGAACAAGACCTCGTGTCGAAACGTCTCGTGTTTTTCTGTGTTTGGTATACATTTATGTTACTATTCTTCAAGAAACGAAACTCAACAGCGACCATCACTTTTCGAAGGGAAGCTGTTGGATCCTATTTCACACCAATATAATTCACTCGCTAAGGATCGGTTTCCACGTAGTCGCTAGTCTTTAACTATCATCCCTGTTGTTAATACACATGTCCTCTTTCTCAATTTCTATAGCCTCTCTTATTATGCGAGGATACACATTAATGAGAAACTGATGCTGTTATTATGGTATTCTCAAAATCAAATACATAGTTTTCCCTGATGGTATGTTGGACAGTCGTAGATTTAGGGTCACCATTTTTGGTCGCCAACATGTGTTTCCGCACGCGGTGGGACACATTTCTGCCTGTTTGTCCAACATATACACCTTCGCATGACTTCACTTCATGTTTACCCCTTCACATTAGACACTATTGACCGAGGTTTAAAGCCTCGTCTTCCGTTATTAACCTAGTGGTTCCCTTCTTCCTGTCGACAGTACTAATTGCACGATTTATCAAAGGGTCTCAGAAACTATCGAGACGGAGTGCGTGGGTGGGTAAGTTTGCTAAGCTTTTCTTCCAGATGTTCATCGTCAACGCGTGTAGCCAATGCTAGAGGTACAGATCTAACTTGTGCCGGGTGGTGGTAGGGAATCCGCATTAAGTAGCGGTTGGTATGCGTGGGTTTTCTGTAAACCGTATGACCCACGACCCATCTTGTCGCCTGATCATAGATACATCTAAGAATGGGAGACGACCATCCTTCTCCACCTCCATAGAGCATTTAATGTTGTTATGGCAACTGTTGAGGTGTAGCAATTAATCATTTAAAGCCTCTTTGCCGTGAGTCCAAACGGCACATATGTCGTCAATGTATCTCCTTCACTTAAGAGGTATAAGTTGGCTTTCGTCTCCCAATCTTCCATAAAAAGATTAGGGACCACTGGAGAAAGTGGAGAACCCATTGGTGCTCTATTTACTTGTTTGTATATGTTGCCCTTGTAGGAGAAATATGTGGAATGTACACAATAGTGTAATAGATCCATGATGTGCTTTGGCGGCTGTATCTTATGACATGTAAAGTTGGTAAATAGCGAAACTATGTCGAAGCTAATCAATAGCTGATGATCTTCTAGCCTCCAAGATCTTAAGCAGTCAATGAATGAGGAAGCATTCTTCACATACGAATCTGCTTCTTCCGCATATGGCTGCAGATACTAAATGTCTAGCAAGTCTTTGTACAGGGGAATTAATGGCACTTACTATCGGACTTGGGGGTTCTTGGCTAGTGGAACTTAGGAAGGCCATACAATAGGGAACTGTCCTTCATTACCAAATTTGAATATGTCCCTACTAATAAACTCAAATACCGACAGTAAAGTTTTTTATGCGTCGGTTTTATTAGCGCTCACTGTGAGCGAGGAAAAATTTGAACCGGGCTTCGCGCCGGAAAACGGCCATGCGCCATTGCAAGTGGGCGTAACGTCATCGTGATGGTCGCCGAGGCGGCGAGCTGACAGTTCTGCCAATCAGCTTCCCCTCCTCACCTCACGACGACGTCACAACCAAAAGAGCGCGTGCTTAAGTCTTTGTGCAGGAAGTCAAAACCCAGGAACTTTAAACATGCATAGAATCCACAGATTTTTTTTTTTTAGTTTGTTTTAATTGCGATGTTTATTAAATTGAATATTACAAATTACTTAATACGTGTAAGATATATTTGAAACCAAGGACAGTTCCCTATTTAGGCACCCGAGAAGATTTTTCTGGTGGTAATCTGTTTGTTTTTTTACTACAGCGTCAAAAGGTGTTTTATTAACTAATTTCCTTGTCTTACCTTCTAAAGATACAGTCGGGTCTCAATTAGTCTTCACAATGGTATCAATCAATGATCTGAAGTGTACATTACGATTGTGTTCCCTTTATCTGCTGGGAGATTTGTAATTTCTTTATTTTCTTTTGTTCTTAAAGAATGCGTTCGTCGGGGTCTTCCCCCCCCTGCCCCTTGACTACCACCTCGACGATGGCGATCATGATAGCATGAAAAATGACAAAGACGATGACGACCACGACATGAGAACACCCCACGCTCTCCTCCCCCTCCCGTGGCTGGTTCTGACCAGCTTAAGGTTTTCCTCCCCACATAAGTAAGATCATCAATCAATCAATCAATCAATCAATCAATCAATCAATCAATCAATCAATCAATCAATCAATCAATCAATCAATCAATCAATCAATCAAACACTCGATTAAGACAAGCGAAAATATGATACGTCGTTTAATTAATAAATTACATGCTGGCGATACTTTTACATTTATGTCCCCGCAAAAGAAGCAATATTTTGACATATTTGTTTTGTGGAGTTGGCCGTTGTAGAGTACACATCAGTTCGACCCGGTGTGATCCTCTCAGAACCCGGATCCACAAGAAGAGTTAACCAAAAACGGAGTTAATTTTGATGGTTAGCCGTAGGCCTACTATACGTAACTCGCATTTCGGTATCTACGAAAGGAGTTCACGCATTTTTCGGAGTTTTTTTAACTATCAAATTAAACCTCTGCTATTAAATATTAAATATGTAATTCAATCGAGTAGTTAAAAAATCCATCCCGACCGGGGCTATTTACTCGGAGTTACATTTTGCCATAAGTTTAGACCAGCTTACTCCTAAAATTAACTCTACTTTTGGCAACATGCGCATTTGCGCATTTGGTTTCAGCCAAGGTGCTCTGACACTCCTAACATTGAACGCAAGAAGATTTAGTCGACCTTGGTCCAAAGAGCTTAAAATAATTGTGCTTCTGCTACGCAAAGCTTTTAATCTCTTTGTGTGTTTCATTCAACAATATAGATGGCACTGACCTAAGCCAACCGCGCATTGTTTTGTTTCCATGACACCGTGACATCTCCTGTCAAAACATGTCAAAACATTTTTAAGATTCACTAATGCCAGACAGAGAGAAACATTTCTGTGGAGAGAACTATTATAACTCGTGTGGTAAGCGTTTCATTGGGTATTTATTATATTCATTCTTATACTTAAATAAATATAATTAATAATATAATGTAATTAAATAAATAAAATAATATCTTGGAAACTGCTATGCAATAATTCTGCGACAGACTGATTCAAGTATTTCAACAGCCTACAACCAAAACGTGCACTAGCCGGCCAGCTAACCTATCATATTGAAATACCGGTAAGGTCGATCTATCCGTGCTAGTATTGACTTTTGTCTATAAATAGAGTATCTCAAAAGGTAGAAGGGTTTGACCCACCCCCGTCTGGGCCCGTGGTAGAATTTGGCCCAGAGCATGGCTCTGCTAATCGCAAAAGGCGATTCAAGAGAAAAAGTCACCTCGCAAACATCAGCTAGTAAGAGAGGAGTATCTTACTCCCCAAACTAGAGGCGAGCTCTGGCAATCGTCGTCGGGACCTTGCCCCCTTCCCTTGACGACCCCCGGCGACGATGACAATGACTCAACGAACGATGACAAAGACGATGACGACCGCGACGTGAGAAACTTCCCTTCCTCCCCTTACCAGTGGCTGGTTCTGACCAGCATGGGCTCCTCCTCCCATATCCCCTAGGCTAGAGTGGTGCATTATGACCTAACGGTTGACGCGTCCTTTATCCAAATAAACTCAAAAAAAAAAGCAGAAGTCCAGGAATAAGTACAAACAATATGTGTAGATTTGGACCTAGGAGGCCTACCTTTGATTAACACTGTCACATAGTAGTGTAAAGGGGTATGTATATGGTGGCAGTTCGATGGGCTATGGTACGAGTGGCGTGTATGTATGCTCCCGTAAGTACCGAAACTTCTCTACATTCGGTCGTCTTTCTTCAATAGGTGTCCGTCCGGCCTTGCGTACTCTCCGAGACTCTCTGAGACTCTCCGAGGCTGACGCGAGCCGAGAGGAACAGGGGAAGAGGCGATGCAATGGAGGGTGAGGGTCATGCAGTGCGGCACGGTGTCCCATATGAGTGAGTACATTGCAATCTTTCTAGGTACGGCCTACCTACCCCGTCTGGGCCCGGGGTAGAATTGGCCCAGAGCATTCCTCCAAGGCTCATCGTAAAATGCAACAAAGAGGCAGTCGGTGTGGATGTGAGTTACCGAACTGAGCGGTTACAGCCAGCCTTGTACCCGGGAAGCCTAAGATCTATTAAAGTAGGCCCAGATAATTTGTCAAGACCGTGTCAAGAAGGTTTACTAACACCTTAGAGAAGACAACCATCACTGGACCTACCCTATAGACTCGTATCCACTTGCTCCGTACATGTAGAAAAGTCTAACCTATGCATAACATTGCCAATCGAGTTCGAGAGCAACTTGAGTGCAATTTGAGTGCAACTTCCATTCCCAATATGGCGGCCACCTATGCTATAGCATAACTCCTCGAAACTAGAGGCGATTTCTGGCGGTCGACGTCGGGGAACTCTCCCACTTCCCTTGACAACTTCCCCGACTACGACGACCGTGAAAACAAACGATGACAAAGACAATGACGACCACGACGTGAGAACCCCCAACCTCACCCCCACCCCCTCCCAACCCCCTACACATAACTGGTTCTGACCAGCATGGGATTTTCCTCCCCATATACTTAGGCTAAATTGGTGCATATCACGTCATGGTTGACGCACTCTTAATCCAATTAACTACTAAAAAATGTGTTACGATGATGTCATAAAAAGGCACTGCACATAATTAATAATGCGAACTAGCCATGTTGATTCTGGCGTTGTCCACGAGTGGAATCGTGCCCAGCTTGATTGATCGGTGTTTCATACTTAACCCTCCGTCACTCGCGTGGGATCTACAAACCCCAGGGTCTACATTCGACTCTGTTTCTCTGCATCAGACTGTTTTACCGACTCTAGATTCTCAGTACCTTCAAGTCACTCTATCTGTTAGCAAAATTTGTAACCCTCTAATCATTAGGGCTTTTAGTGTCGTTTATTTTGCCGGTCTAAACTTGGCTGGGGTTTCTGAAACCCCACGCGAGTGATCACGTTACAGGAACAGCATAGGGAAACTCAATGCTATTTTGGCTTAAATTTTGAAATTTTGGAATTTTGGAAAAATTCTTCTTGCAATTTACTAACTGGTTCATCTTTATTACTAAAAAGTGAAACAAAACTTAAAATTGCATTATTTGGACACCTTTTTTGAATATTTTGAAAATGTCCATTTTTTTAATCTGAAAATTACAATAAAATAATATTTCATACAAAAAGGTTCATTGGCATTTTATTTCCCTGTCCTCCCAGTAAAAACCACCTACATAGTAGTTCCACAATCATATGAGCACAGACAGAAATATCCAAAACATACTTCTGCACTTATTACAGCCCAAAATAATTTGGGGTTCGACAAACCCCACGCGAGGGATGGTGTTAAGAAATTCCGCGCGAGTGACGGAGGGTTAAATATATACTGGTCTCTACTTGGTCATTGTTCGCTCTTTGATGATGTCGGCGCCTACAGGGTTGGCTTATCTGCTTTAAAGTTATGTGACTGAGTCATCTTAATTATTTTCAATATGCTTAAACGGGAGGAGTCTCACCCTCATCGAATTTCAATGGGCCTCCGGCAACCGGGACAGTGTTTACTTATTATCTGCGTTTGACGCGGGTAGGATCCCTGGTTGAAGACACAGCCGTCGTTACAACCGGCGTCCGCTTACACGAGACACTACGAGCGTAATCTGCCACTCTTGAGTTGTATTATGCTATAGACCTACTAATAATATTAGCGGGGTCTAGCTGCTTGCTGTGAGAAGTGACAAATATCGACGTCACAATCTTAGTATTTATTGTCACCTTCGTCTAAGCCCGGGTTAAAATTTAGCCCAGAGCATGGCTCTGCTTTCCTTCCCATATCCCCTAGCGTAGAGTGGCGCATTGTCACCTAACGCTTGATACGCCCTCAATCCAAATAAATTTTAAATTGTTTGGCGTAGGGAGAGGGGAACAATGTAGCCCTTTAGTAGTGGCAGAATGTTGTAATTAAAAAAAACATCAACAAAAGGGTGCCTGAAACACAAAATCAGAACTGCCATAAATGTGCTGCAAAACATGAACTAAGTTACAACTTAAAGGGGCTAAAAACCCCAAAAATTATTTTTTACCACAAGATCTATAGCACAATACTACACTTAAATGACCATTTAAAAAATTATATCTTGAAACTGTGATTTAACACGAATTTTTTAATTTTTTTGAACCAGAAATTGGCGAAAATTGGTGTTTTGGAAAATTTCCAAAATCGGCTTTAACCTGCTTCTTTTTTGGTCCACATAGATACTAGAGCATAGTACCAATCTAAAATGCCCCTTTATAACATCGTGTCTTGAAACTGTGCCCAAATATACCCTCAAACACGCAAAAATATGCATTCCAAAATCACACCCCATGTAGGTAATCAGCATATTTTGACCGAACTACTTGCCCAAATTACAATACAAAATATAAAGAATTTACAGAAAAGGCTGTCGAGTACGTCAATAATGGCCAATATTTTTTTGGATCAAAATCCTCCAAGGTCACGGGGCATAAAGATCGTCCCCATGTTATTTCTTATGGGAGATTTTTGCCGATGGGACCTAGCTCGAAAAATGTCATGTTTGACAATTTTTTGGGAGGTCATGGTGGCCCCAATAATTTTTCTGTTAATTGCTAAATTCCTTACTAGTTAGCCTGAATGAAATATATTTTTTGAGTTTAGCGGTTAAATACCCCTTTAATACAAGACTGTGGCTGTTTGGATGCTTGCATGGAATGAAAATATCACTTGACTATCTAAAGTAGCAAAACTAAATCTTGACATATTTGTTATCAACATAAATGGTTTAGGCAAAAGTGCTTTCAACATATTGTATTAGATTTTGACTAAATTACGTGTCCATTAAGTTAGCCGCCACTTATGAAAATCTCTTCTTTTCTATTTTGCATTCGTTAGTGCTGGTAAGTGCTGAAAGGCTGTGTTAGTGCTGATTCCGTTAGGTAAAAAGATACCTACGATTTTTGGAAAATGGGACGGCCAACTTAATGCTGGCCACCACTAATAATTTGAAGATTTTATGACTTATTCGTTAGTGCTACGTTAGTGTGGTTAGTGCTGATACGGATTTTAGAAAATGCGAGCTTCTGCTTGCCACCACTTATGATAATTTGATCATTTTATTAGTTTATTCCTTAGTACTACGTTAGTGCTGATAAGTGCTGAAAGGCTCATCGTTACTGCTGATACCGTTTAAAAGATATGCATTTTTGAAAATGGGACAGCTTAATTCATTTAGAAATATGGAAATTTACACAAACAATGTTAAATTACGTTATTTTGGTAGTCCCAAAAATTCCCTATTATTCAATTATTGTCTTTTGATTTCGAACCGTTCTTATGCTTAGTTGCAAACTTCTGATGATTAATTGATATTTCGCTCAGTCATGAAGCATCCGAATAATATGAAACTTTACATAGTTGTAAGGAAAGCAGTCGCAGACATTATTCCTCATTTCCTATATTTACTTATATTTATCACACATGCTAATAAAATACAAATAAGAATTCTTATGACATCCTATCTTGGAAGTTTATTTACTTTATTTTTTTACACCTTTACCTCGATGAAAAATGAAAAGCGTATCATTTATTTATTTATTTATTTATTTATTGTTAATCCTTGTCATTACATTCAACAACAAGAAACTGCGTCGACGCTAGCAAATATTATGGTTAAAAAAACTAAGAAACCTCGTGCCGCGAAGAGCCTTGCTGAAGCACAAAACTAACACGGAACATATAATTGGTTCTCCCACAAGTTCTCCTTGCTCAGGGAAAAGAAGTGGCTCAGATATAATTAATTAAACTAGGAAAACGCTAAAGTCCCGCCGCGTTGATGGATGAGCTTTTTAAAGTTTAAAGTTTGCTTGGGATATCTTTACTTTTGCAAGTGCTTTGTTTTGCTGCCTACGCATTGTAGGTGAATGTTGTCAAGTTTCTTTTGTTTCTTGTCAATTGGTATTATTTACCGTAAAAAACTTATATTAAAAGCTTTATTTCTATGGATTCTGGCTAACTTTTTCAACTTTTTCTTTCAAAAGGTACTACATCACCATAACCTTAATGTCCATGTATAATATGAACGTTGTAGCCCCACCCGTTTGGTCAGAATTGGCCCAAATGGCACGAAAATATCGCACAAAAAGTCAAAAAACGTATATTAAAAGCTTTATTTCTCTCGATTCTGGCTAACTTTTTCAACTTTTTCTTTCAGAAAGCAATACATCACCATTACCTTAATGTCCATGTGAAATATGAACGTTGAAGCCCCACCCGTTTGGTCAGAATTGGCCCAAATGGCACGAAAATATCGCACTAAAAATCGAAAAAAATCGTAAAAGTACGATATTCATGAGAAATATTTATTCGATTGTACCCAAAAACGTGGCAAGTCTAAGTTCAGAGAAAACGAAGGTCGTGTCAAATTTTCATCAAGATCGCATATGCCGTTTGCCCGGTAGAGAGCGAACAAACAGACGGAAAAACAAAAAAAAAAACAAAAAAAAAACAAAAAAACACCCGAGCTAAATTTTTTGGGGGTCGGTGAAATTGAAGTCTTCGCTTCGCTCATCCAACAAATAAATACATCATAAGGCCTATTATTTATTATTCAGTACATATCATAATAAAATTGAGGTCCGGTCGTTTTCTAAAATGTATTCCCAAAAACATAATTTGTTACAGCAAGATAAAATTTCAGTCATCTTTATAAAAATTAGCTCCATAGTTAGAAATACATACATACATACATACATACATACATACATACATACATACATACATACATACATACATACATACATACATACATACATAACATACATACATACATACATACTACTACATACATACATACATACATAATCATACAACATACATAATACATACATACATACATACATACATACATACATACAATACATACATACATACATACATACATACATACATACATACATACATACATACATACATACATACATACATACATACATACATACATACATACATACTGTTCAGACTTTTCACCACTCATATTTCGCGGCAAGTTACCGATATTATATTTTTGCTACTTGTGCGCCCTCTATTGGGGCTATACTAGTGACTTTTCCTAGTTAGTATCTGTGTTGACCACCAGATTTCGCTGACTACGCTATTTCCGCCTACTTTGCTATCGCGACGAAGGAAATCGCGTGAAGGCGAGACACTGTGGCTTGGAGCTTCGTACGAGAAGGTTGATTGTTTTGCCTTATTTGTTAGGGGCGTTTCTGGCCTTCTACCGGCGTCCCAGAGATGCTTGCCATGCATTCTCTTTATCTTTGTTCAACTTGTTAACGTGTATAAATTATTGTGTTCTATTAAATATTCTACAAGTGTTATTTGGCGAGTTCAAGCTATACTTCTTTAATCTGAAACATTTTCCCAGTCGGTTCATATCCTTGATTCGATTGGACATTTTTGGTGACCCCGACGTGATTGTACACGTAATTCTACGCGCTTTTAAGCTCTACATGTAAGCCTAACTCAAGTGATACCACGGTAAGCCTACAAGCAATACTTTCATGCAAATTCAACCAAATTCAAGCCACAAGCTAGGCCTAAAAATACGCCGACGCCTAGCTGCCTTCGACACCCGGAGCACTTTCAAGCATTCAAGCAAGGCCTACACCTAGGCCTAAAATTACGCCGACGCCTAGCTGCCGTTGACACACGATTAATATCGTGACCCCGATTTCGCCAAGCCTACATCGCACCCAGACTTCACACGTCCTGGTTTTGGTTTTGGAGCCCAGCAGTCCCACCACGCCGACTTTCACGCCGCCCTAGGCCTAGGGCCTACGCGTCTAGCAGCCAACCTTGGACCCGGAAGCCGGCAGCTGATGCCTGACCCAGTGACCTACATCACCTTCGCCAAGGTTAGTGTACTAGTGAAGTTCCTTTCCGCCTAGTTTCCCACTCACTAGGCCTACCTTTCTTTCATTTTTTCCAAGCCTTATTCATTCCATGCCTTAAACTTAACTTTCAGCCAATCTTCCTCTTGTCTACCTAATTTTTCGTGTTGTATTTGAGCATTGCCTGTCATACGTTTTTGTACCATGGCCGACGCAGCCAAGGTCAAGGCGCTTGTCAAACAACGTGGCCACGTCAAGGCCCGTCTTACTCGACATAAGACATTTGTTGACGAGTTTGACTTGTCAAAACCACATTCACTGTTGTCAGTTCGAGTCAGCAGTATCGACGACTGCTGGTCCGAATTCGATCGTATACAAACACAGTTGGAAGAATTGCTAGCTGACAGTGATTCATACGATGAGCTGGCAAATGAACGAACCGTGTTTGAAGAAGAATACTTTGAGCTTAAGGCGCGCATTCACGACCTTGTGTCTCCACCACCTCCAAGTCCCGGTTCTGACTCATCTCAATCGATTCCATCACATACAACTAATAACATAAGACTCCCAACTATTGAATTACCCACATTCGGTGGGTCATATGAGGAATGGCAACAATATTTTGACATTTTCTCTTCTCTGATTGACTCAAACCAATCACTCAATAAAATTCAAAAGTTTCACTAACTTAAAGCGTCTCTTCAAGGAGAAGCATTGAAGGTAATTCATTCGCTTGAGATATCCAGTGTCAACTACGACACTGCGTGGGAGTTATTAAAATCCAGATTTGCAAATAAACGGATTATTATAAACAAGCACATCCAAGCACTTTTTGATTTACCAAGGCTACAATGCGAATCCATAGCCTCTCTCCGACCCTTGGTCGACAGTTCTCAAAAACACCTTCGAGCACTTGCCACCTTGGGCGAGCCTACGCAGCATTGGGATGCATTATTAATTCATATGATTACTAATAAATTTGATCATGTTACACGCCGGTTATGGGAAACTCATGCAGCCACGCTCACAGAAGTAAAATACAATAATCTAATACAATTCTTAGAAGGTCGGTGTGTTATTCTAGAATCATGCAATGCCTACAATCCTGAATCTAAGGATAGGCCTAAATTAAGGACACCCCTTGGGCATACTCCTTCCAAGACATTTGTGACTTCAACTGCACAGTCCAAATGCATTCTCTGTAAACAACCCCATATACTGATACAGTGTGACAAATTTAATGCACTTGCTATTCACGATAGGATTCAGAAGGCAAGAGATCTACACATTTGTCTAAACTGCTTAAGATTCGGACATAAATCTATTCAATGTAAAAATCCTGGTACCTGCAGAAAGTGCCACAAGCGACATCACACGTCATTACATTTAGATGAAAGTCCTAGGGCTACACCGGAGCCCGTGCAACCCACAGTCACCACTAGTTCTCAAGGCAACGGGGAGGTGGTTCTTGCCACCGCTCAAATTCTCGTAGCAAACTCTACGGGCGCCTACTTTCCTTGCCGAGTGCTACTAGACTCCGGTTCGCAGTCTCACTTCATCACGGAAGCCATGGCCCAATCGTTGGGACTGAATCGTGTTAAGTCGCGTTTACCCATATTGGGCATTAACAAGCAGTTAGCCACAGCATCTCACACTGTGCACACAAGAATTAAATCGCAATTCAATTCATATCAAACTGACGTTGAATTCCTGGTTATCAACAAAATTACAGGCGACTTGCCGTTACACGAGGTAGATGTCAGGGACTGGATGCTTCCTAGAAGGGTTAAACTTGCCAATCCTCATTTAAATGTGCCTCGGGGCATTGACGCTCTCCTAGGTGCTGAAATATTCTTCGAGTTATTGTGCATAGGGCAAATCAAGATGGGAATAAACCGTCCGATTGTTCAAAAAACCTCGCTAGGCTGGATTGTAACGGGCCGAGTGTCCCAACCTGGTCATTCAAAGCAGCAACCTCGAGCTACATCGGTAGTATGTCATCTAAGCCATCAAGCCAAATTAGACAATTTGCTTTCTGCGTTTTGGAGGATCGAAGAATGTATCGGAACTTCAACTCCTAAACTGTCCATGCAAGAGGAGGCGTGCGAAACTAACTTTAGCTCGCACTGCCACCGCACTCCAAGCGGCCGTTACTTGGTACAACTTCCATTTAGTCAGGATCCACAAGCACTAGGTAATTCAAAGGATCAAGCTGTTAAACGATTCAAGAGCATAGAACGCCGCTTATCCTCCGATAAACTTCTGAAAACAAAATACTGTAATTTTTTAAACGAATACCTGGAACTAAGTCACATGGAGCTCGTTGAGGAACAAAATGAACCCGATAACTGCTACTATCTTCCTCACCATCCCGTTCTTAAATCTTCCAGCACAACCACTAAACTACGAGTTGTCTTTGACGCGTCATCAAAGTCATCCAACGGAAAGTCATTGAACGACATCTTAATGGTGGGACCAACCATTCAACGCGACTTGTTCTCAATCATACTGTCTTTCCGTATGCATGTTTATGCTTTCACCACCGATATCAAGCAAATGTACAGGCAAATTCTCGTTGACCCTGCTCATACGGATTATCAACGCATCGTGTGGCGGAACAACCCTGACGAAGAACTACAAACCTACCGGTTGACTACCGTTACCTATGGCACTGCTGCTGCACCCTTTCTTTCAGTTAGGTCATTACATCAGCTGGCTGAAGATGAGAAGAAAACTTATCCCCTAGCCGCCCAGATTGCAGTTCAAGATTTATATGTGGATGATTTGGTCTCTGGCTCAGACTCCCTGGAATTAGCACTCCAAATGCAATCAGAAATGACTCACATGCTTGGCTCCGGTGGTTTCGAGTTACACAAATGGTGTGCTTACAACGCTGAACTACTGAAGAATATTCCTCCTGAATTAAGAGACACATCCTATTCTATTGACACTGACCATAGCACAGCAAGCATAAAGACCTTAGGTATCCATTGGCAACCCAAATCGGACACCTTCCAGTTCAAGGTCACACTACCAGACAAGCCCGCGAGTGTTACTAAAAGAACCATCCTCTCTGATACTAGCCAGCTATTCGATCCTTTAGGACTCGTCGCCCCAGTAATCATCGTAGCCAAAATTCTCATGCAACAGTTGTGGCAATTAAACATCAGCTGGGACGTATCAGTGCCACTCCATTTACATACTATGTGGATGCACTATAGAACTCAGTTATTCGACCTGAACCAAGCATCTATCGAGCGGAGAGTTACCCAAGGTACCGACACCACATCAATTGAACTACATGGCTTCTCCGATGCCTCCGAGACAAGCTATGGTGCCTGCGTCTACTTGCGATGCGTGGGTTCCAATGGCGTATGCTCCGCCAACCTCCTATGTGCGAAGTCGCGCGTCTCTCCTCTCAAGAAAATCTCACTCTCAGAGGCTCGAACTTTGTGGTGCACTCGTGTTGGCTAGTCTCATCTCCAAGGTTGCTGATGCATTAAATCAGCACTGCATTAATTCTATCAACTTGTGGACTGACTCAACAATAGTTATACACTTGCTTGCTTCGCCTTCTAACAAGTGGAAAACCTTCGTAGCAAACAGAGTTTCAGAAATTCAGAGTCTCACGATACATGGCACCTGGAGACATGTTCGCTCAATCGATAACCCTGCTGACATTCTATCACGTGGTGCTACTCCCAAGCAACTTCTCAAATCTGACTTATGGTGGTCTGGCCCGTACTGGCTCAGTCTCGATTCCGGACAATGGCCAACGGCCCACAAAAACCATGAAATACCCGAACCGAACATACTTGAAGAAAGGAAACAAAGCATCGCCGCATGTCCAGTTACTCAAGATCCGGCAGAAATTCTCAACTTGGAATCTAGATTCTCCTGCTGGTACAAGCTTGTAAGAATCACAGCACTGTGCAAGCGCTTCTCCTAGAACTCGAGACTGTGTTTCGACCAAAGACAGTTTGGTCTCCTTTCGGTGCCTGAACTTCAAGAAGCCGAATACTTTTGGATAAGATCTGCACAACAAATTCACTTCACCGATGATCTCAAGAGCCTTAACAAGAATAATGAGGTGAAGCCAAGCAGTAAACTCCGCACCTTAAATCCCTTTGTTGACCAAAATGGTTTGCTCAGAGTGGGCGGTCGACTAAAAAACTCAGATCTGAAATTCAATCACAAGCATCCGATAATCTTGCCTGAAGAACATACGGTAACAAAGTTAATTCTTCAAAGAGAACATATCAAGTCTCTTCATGCCGGACCTCAAGCCCTATTGGCAAGTATTCGAAGAAAATATTGGCCCATCAATGGGAAACTTCTTACGCGACGAATAGTTCGTAACTGTGTCAACTGCTTTAAGGTCAACCCGAGAAGCAGCAATCAACTGATGGGTGATCTACCACACTATCGTGTACACCCCAGTCGTCCATTCCTAAACTGCGGAGTAGACTACTGTGGTCCCATCTATGCTCGCCGAATGTTAAATCGACGTTCGCTTCCAGTAAAAACATACATTGCATTGTTCATATGCATAACTACTAAGGCTATTCATTTAGAACTAGTCATGGATCTAACTACAGAAGCCTTACTCGCCGCCTTCAAAAGATTTATTTCTCGACGAGGAAAGCCCACACACATTTACTGTGATAATGCCACCACGTTTGTTGGAGCAAAAAATGAACTGTCCGAGTTACGGAGGTTATTCCTATCTGAGACATACCAACACGACGTGGCTAGGATATTAGCTGAAGATGAAATAACATGGAAGTTTATCCCTGCCAGATCACCTCATTTTGGCGGTTTGTGGGAGGCCGGTGTCAAAACCGTGAAGGGTCATTTAAAGCGTATGATAGGTAATGCTCATTTACAATTCGATGAACTAATCACCTTGCTCTGTCAAATTGAAGCCTGTGTTAATTCCAGACCTATCACTCCACTTTCTTCTAATCCTGATGACTTACTTCCTCTCACACCAGCTCACTTCCATATCTCCGATTCTGTTTCTACACCTGTTGAACCCGACCTCACTTCACTAAGTACTAATCGCTTGGGTCGGTGGCAGAGAGGACAACAATTGCTGCAAACCTTCTGGCGCAGGTACTCATCCGAGTATCTGTCATCCCTGCAACAGCGCCACAAATGGAGCGCTAAAGGTGAAGGCATCAAGCTCGACTCCTTGGTGCTGATCAAGGAAGATTTCCGTCCCCCACTCACCTGGGAGACCGGTCGTATCGTGACATTGCACCCTGGTGCTGACGGCATCGTGCGTGTCGTGACAGTGAAGACTCCACGAGGACTTTTCAAACGGGCTACTAATCGTTTGTGTCCTCTACCAATCGAGTAATCTACTGTGTTTTTTTGTGTTTTGAAAGTCCAGCCTTTCAAGGTGGGCGGTATGTTCAGACTTTTCACCACTCATATTTCGCGGCAAGTTACCGATATTATATTTTTGCTACTTGTGCGCCCTCTATTAGCTATACTAGTGACTTTTCCTAGTTAGTATCTGTGTTGACCACCAGATTTCGCTGACTACGCTATTTCCGCCTGCTTTGCTCTCGCGACGAAGGAAATCGCGTGAAGGCGAGACACTGTGGCTTGGAGCTTCGTACGAGAAGGTTGATTGTTTTGCCTTATTAGTTAGGGGCGTTTCTGGCTCTCTGCCGGCGTCCCAGAGATGCTTGCCATGCATTCTCTTTACCTTTGTTCAACTTGTTAACGTGTATAAATTATTGTGTTCTATTAAATATTCTACAAGTGTTATTTGGCGAGTTCAAGCTATACTTCTTTAATCTGAAACATTTCCCCAGTCGGTTCATATCCTTGATTCGATTGGACACATACATACATACATACATACATACATACATACATACATACATACATACATACATACGTACATACATACATAACATACATACATACATACATACATACATACATACATACATACATACATACATACATACATACATACATACATACATACATACATACATACTCATACATACATACATACATACATACATACCTACATACATACATACATACATACATACATACATACATACATACATACATACATACATACATACATACATACATACATACATACATACATAATGTGTTATTTAATTATTTATTATTTATTTAAAAATGTGATCTATATCAACGTTCCACAACAAGAACAAAGAAAGACATGTTTATTTAACAGTTTAATTTTAACCTTTTGTTTTTGGTTAATTGTTTATTCGTTTTCCTGTACATGATTGTGTATTTTTTGCAACTTGACATAGATGTATTTGTACCATTTGATGTAAATATGTTATATGTTTCATAAATAAACAGATCTTAAAAAAAAAACACACACACGTACACACACACATAAACACAACGAAGCGTCGAAAACTTGTCAAAGAGATTCCGTTCACTCCGCTTATTCGTCCAAAATGCTTTTTGTTGAATGTTTGACTAAATTAATTCATTCTATGGGGTTAAAACTGTTTGGTTAATCTGGTTAATCGCATTGATGATTTAGAAATCTAGAACAAAATTGAACGAAAATATGTTATCTTCAGTTCGTGTGACATTTTATAATAATATAGCCTACATTTTACATCTGACAAGCAAATATGCAACTAATGGGAAGATTTGCTAATTAAAATTTGTGAATAATAATATCACATGTGGAAATAATACAACTCCGCTTATTAGCATGAAAAATGACCCTAGTGTACCTTACGAATTTTTAATGTATTTTATAACACTTTTTAGTTTAAAGTTCAACAATGTTTCATGTTGAGTCATTTTACACTCGAATTTCATACAGCACAATACCTTCACGGTTTTACCAGAAAAGCTCTTTAATTAAGATCAAATATTTGTATTTACTATCAGTTCCATCTAGACCACGGAGCTAGACGGACGTTTTCTGTTAGTGACTGTGTGCTGTGCTACGAGCATCGCATATAACCTTGTCAAGACAGGCAACAATCAAGTCAACCAAACAAGTGAGGTTGTGTACATTCAATGTACGTATTATAAGGTTTTGTAAGTCTGTGTCGTAGGCACTAAATCTCTTGTAGGATATTTTATTTTCACACACTTCCCATTGAACAATGTTTCCCCTCCCCCACCCGGGGTAACTAGGTAACTCTACAGTTTTGGGCTCTGCTGTAGGCCCTGTGTCTACCCCTTCAGGGTATATTCAGTTACGTATCAAAATCGGAAAATCCAGCCCAAAAACTGAACTTTCTGCAGAGCATTCATTGGTTTTTTAGTGTTGCATATTTTCATGTTAACATCTGTACACATAGGTCCTAATGATAACTCGAACTTGGTGCTTGCGCACTCACTGACGGCGAGGTCGCGTACGCGCAGTTCAAAGTCGAACTCGCACACTTAATACTAGTGCTATCATGCAGTGCCATGACCCTCATTCTGTTTCAATTCGACAGCTCTCACTTGTCAAATTTTTGGGTGAGAAGTGACAACTGCGATTCTGTTTGGTTATCGATATCGACCCGATAATATGATGCTCTGAGCCAATTTGAAAATACATAATAATTACCATCTCTGCAACGATTTCTATAACTATCGTGTACAAAAATCACTATGTACACTACTACGAATGATTGTTCACTCTTATTATTTCTTTAATTCATTTTTGGACAAGACAATTGATCATTTTTTTATTTAATTTTTGGTCAAGTTGTACGTAAATATATAGTTTGAACGTTTATCTGAGAGTGGGTAACATTTGGTAAAAATCCTATTATTAATTTATGCATAAATGGCTGATTTTTGAACGTCAGTTGCGAGTATTTAAACTGTAAGTTCCGAACGCTCTTACATAAATTCACTTTGCCCCATGACTGCATCCTTGCAAAGCGTGGCAAATTTTTATTTGCAACTATTGATTAACATGTAAAAGATCGTAAATTATTTTCGTTAATTACAATATTTTTCTTGCATTAAAACTATACATTACTGTCTACTTTTAGCTTTATACGTTTTGCAGCGTTCACGAGATATCACATAAAAACTGTTTTTTGGCGTGATTTTAATATTGGATTGGATTGGATATTAGAGATCAGTTGAAAAAGGAAAGCATCTCTATGCCAATGACACAACACAACACAACAAGCAAAGTAAAGTACATTTGAACTTTAATAAGATATTAATGGCGGTATAATACAATTCAATTATTAATCTTTTAAAGCATGTGACTAACGTACCGATTTTGTTGTTGGAACGTTTGCTGTTAACATATTTTGCACCGACTGGAGATCGATTCGAGAACCTCATACTCGTCAATAACTACCAACAAACTGTTCATGATTTGTGTGTGATTTTATGAACAGTTCCAATGTAATTTATTTGTTTTTAGCTGTAAACGAAGATGGGTAAAATCAACCACACCCTGTTGCCAATCAAAGCTCATTATCTCTTCTATCACGCATGTGAGTAGTATTAATCCCTCCCAAATACAAAATTTGTAAAAAAAAAAAAAACGGCAGCCAAGTTCTCCTTCAAAAGTCTTCGGTTGTGAATTCTGTGAGATATATAGAAGTTAAAGGGGCTAAAAACCCCAAAAATTATTTTTCACCACGTAATCTATATAGCACAACACTACACTTAAATGACCGTTTAAAAAATTATATATTGAAACTGTGATTTAACACGAATTTTTTAATTGTTTTGATCCAGAAATTGGCGAAAATTGGTGTTTTAGAAAATTCCCTAAATCGGTAACCTGCTTCTTTTTTGGTCCACATAGATACTAGAGCATAGTACTAATCTTAAATGCCCCTTTATAACATCGTGTCTTGAAACTGTGTCCAAATATACCCTAAATTAAAACACGCAAAAATATGCATTCTAAAATCACACCCCATCTTGATAATCAGCATATTTTGACCGAACTTGTTGCCCAAATTACAAAACAAAATTAAGAGAATTTACAGAAAAGGCTGTAGAGTACGTCAATAATGGCCAATATTTTTTTGGATCAAAATCCTCCAAGGTCACGGGGCATAAAGATCGTCCCCATGTTATTTCTTATGGGAGATTTTTGCCGATGGGACCTAGCTCGAAAAATGTCATGTTTGACAATTTTTTGGGAGGTCATGGTGGCCCCAAAAACTTTTCTGTTGGTTGCTAAATTCATTACTTGTTAGCCTGAATGAAATATATTTTTTGAGTTTAGCGGTTAAATACCCCTTTAAGCCAGCCATTTAATTCTTTCTCCCTAGTTTCGCATTGAAAAGAAGTAAGATCATTTCACCTGTTGACGAGCGCCAAGCCAACCATTTTTTTTTTTTTATGATTTTGAGTTTAAAATTTTTACTTTTTTACCACGAAAATGGTTGGCTTGGCGCTCGTTTACAGGCGAAATGATCCAACTTCTTTTCAATGCGAAACAAGGGAGAAAGAATGAAATATTTGGCTCAACTTCTTTATCTCACAGCATTCACAGCCGAAGACTTTTGAAGGAGAGCTTGGCTGCCGTTGTTAAATTTTTCTTTAACAAATTTTGTATTTGGGGGAATATCACATCTTTTTGTTGTTTGTTTCATATCAAGGCGTGAAATAGTTGTAAACTGTATGTATGTATGTTATACTGTAGTTGGTAATATGCAATGCGTTTTATTAAATTTGCTGGTTAATGTCATCTTGTTACGAAAATTGCATGAATAGTTGGGTGAATAGAAATTTGGAATGGTTAATAGCATGTTTAATTCAAGTTTTACAAATTATCACGCCTTAGTAATTACGTGTTTTGATTATAATCCAAAATTTTGATTTTCTCCAATCTCTGTTACCTGATTTTCGTTTTGAAAGCAAAAGGCACTCGGTCCCCCCAAATTTAGCCCCTTGTGTTTTGGACGGTATATTTTTATAATGGTTAAGAGCATGTCTAATTTCAAGTTTGTACAAATAACCACGCTTTATTAATTACATGTTTTGGTTATTATCCAACATTTTGATTTTCTCCGGTCCCTGTTACCCGATTTTGGTTTTGAAAGCAAAAGGCACTCGGTTCCCCCAAATTTAGCCCCTTGTGTTTTGGACGCAAGATATGTATAATGGTTAAGAGCATGTTTAATTTCAAGTTTGTACAAATTACCACGCCTTATAATTACGTGTTTTGATTGTTATCCAAAATTAATGTTTTCTCCGGTCCCTGTTACCCGATTTAGAATTTAAAGCAAAAGTATCTGCGTCTGAGATACATCTAAGCTTGTGTTTTGGACGCAAGATATGTATAATGATTAAGAGCAGGTTTAATTTCAATTTTGTTCAAATTACCACGCCTTAATAATTACGTGTTTTGATTGTTATCCAAAATGTTGATTTTCTCCGGTCCCTGTTAACCGATTTTGGTTTTGAAAGCAAATATATCTGCGTCTGAGGTACATCTAAGTGTGGTCAAAGTTTCATAGTTCTAAGATCTACCGTTTTATATGCAGGCTCTTATTCCTCTCCGTCAGTATCCGCCAGCCAGCCGGAAGGTTTTTAACGATTTTGAGGAACTTTTTTTTAACACAGAACGGGTTATCGGATCGGTCTGATTATTTATTTGGTAGGTCGTGGACCGCACATCAGGTCATATATTGACTTTCAAGATTGTAAATCTTTCTGTGCGGCATGTGCAGGTATCTGAAAACCCCCCAACGCGGGTAGGAGTATACAGGTCGAGTTAGTCGTTAAGCAGTCGCGTGCGCTTGGCTGCGGGCGAACGACCGAGATTTTTAAACAAGTTTGATGTATGAATTATGAAGTATAGCATATAATACCACGTATCTTTATACAGTCAAGTGAGGGTGTATCAGTTTGCATGTTTTGGGGAATGATCGTGAGGCTCGAAGCCTCCCCCCGGTATGTTTTAGTCCCGGGTGCGATGCACCTATGACTAGGGAAACGCCAAAGTCGTTGTTAGACGAGTGAGTGAGCCATGTGTTGAGTACCCGGTAACATTCCTTTTCTTCCCCCTACCTTAGGCCTCCCTAGCCTATCATAGGCTACAGTGGAGCATTATGGCCTAAACTATGACCTAAACTTAAATACACTATTATTTATACGAATATTATAATCAAACTTAAATGCAAATGTTCCCGCGTACTCAACACATGACTCTCTCACTCGTCTAACAACGACTTTGGCGTTTCCCTAGTCGAGTTGGCTAAAGCGCCCTTATAGCCGAAATGTGGGAGACGTGGGTTCAATGGTCGGGAAAGATTTTGTAATTTCTGAATTGTATTTTTTAAATTATTTAACATGTTTTGAAATGCATATAACGCAGTGTAGTCCATCATCTGTGACAATACTATGGAAAACATAGCCAGTACGAAATACGTGAAAATATTGCAAGGTTTACTCAATCTACGAGCGGAATTTGGGGTACCTTGACGTCCAACATTCGATTAACCTTGGACACGGCATTTCACAGCCAGGTAAATAACAAACAAAAAATATTATTTCAAATGAAAACCATTGTCGTTAAAATAATTCCTATACATTTCAACGTATTTTTCAGTTTTTTATTTCTTGCAGGTTTAAATCGCAACAGATTGTGCTCATTTTGTTAGCAGTTCTCAGTTACCTGGTCACGGATGTCTGTTTAAAATTTCAGCTCAGTCTATTTGGCCGTTCGGCCGTATGGGACTGGACAGACAGACAGACATTTAACATTTAACATTTAACATTTAACATTTAACATTTAACATTTAACATTTAACATTTAACATTTAACAGAATTAATCACGACCAAGGCCCGATCGAGTAGCGTTGTAGACTACGTTCGCTGCGCTCACTTGTGACAGATTTATGTGGTGGTTGGGCTCGGTCTCGGTAACGTCACATATACGACGACATAGAAAACTTTCAAAACAATTTTATGGAAGAAAACATTTTCGAAGTCTCATCAAAATAACATAATATTATATATTATGCCAGGTTAACAATTAAATTTCTTAATGCATATTGCAATCTGAAATGGTACAGCAATGGAGTCACATAATAAACGCAAAAGTTTGAAATAGAAATATTGCTCTATGCTGCTCAGCGGCCTATTAACTAAAGTTGTCACTGTCACTCGACATTGAGAGTGATAACTTGTTACAAGAGAGAAGTGAAAGAGAAGTGAGAATGCAAAGAATACTGAAGGATAAAAGCCCTTCACTAATAGCGTTGTTTGAACAAAAGTATAACTTTTTGCAGTTTTAAGTCTTCTGCCAATGTTCCTTGAATGTATAACACTCAAGTGTATACAGCAGAGGTACGTAATTACTAATTATTTTGGTTTGATCAAAATTCTAGGTGGCAGTTCTCTCTTGCAACAACTGTCACTCTCACTGTTGATAGGCAGCGACAACGTAAGTAAATAGATATCTTGATCTACTATATAAATGTGTTAATATTGCGTGACTGTGCAGCGGCTAGTCCAATATGGCCCTTTCTTGAGCGTATTCGGCAAGCAGCTGGGAGTGTCCGAAGTTGTCATGGGAATGATCAACGCAGTCCTGCCCCTCCTCTTCCTCGTCGCCAAGCCAGTCTTCGGCCTCCTGGCAGACTCTTTCAGCAACCAGCGGCGAGCACTCTTCACGGGCGTCATTGTCGCCAGCAGCACCTTCTACGTTCTACTCTACTTCATCCCCCAACCAGATCACCTCAGGTCAATACAGCACAGCGGGGATGTCAACATCAGTGGAGTGACGTGTGAGGTGCCCATCTGTGAACAATGGGTGAGTAGTGAGTACTGATGGTGTCCACTCAATCTTCATTATATCTTGAATTAACAACCTATAAGTCTGTGGCGTAACTATGTGTGTGTGGGGGGGGGGGGGGGGGGGGGGGGGGGGGGGGGGGGGAGGGAGGGGCGGGGTAGGGGCGACCGCCTTCCTAAATTTGGTCAGAGAGGGCCGAGCGGGGGAACAATTTTGCGGCAACTGTTTGTAAACTGACAGTAAAACTTACAGTCATCACAACTTTTATAAACTGTCAACGAATCCACTCTAAAACCTAGCTAAAAACCACCATTTTCAAAGATAAAAATAAATTCTTCGGCTAGCTGGAAGGCATCCCCACATGCATTGTTGTACAAACATATTTTTCCGGAAACAATTGTTTCACGAGCAATGTTCGCCCCCCCCCCCCCACAAAAAAAGTGGGCTAGTTATGCCACTTAATCTAGTGGCATAGACAGTTTAAAACAATGAAGTGTCTAAATCGTTTCAAAGCATTGAGTCTTGAACCGTTAATTTTAATTTATAGAGTATTCATGTATATATAAGTATTATAGTGTGTCATTCATAAGTTGTAATCATCTGTCATAATATATTGTATGTATGTGAAATGATGAATACAATTTATTAGTTTCTACTATACCCTTTCAGTGTTTCAGAATGTATACCTGCAAATATTATTGGATGAGCGAAGCGAAGGCTTCAATTTTACTGACCCCCCAAAAAATTTAGCTCGGGTGTTTTTTTTTGTTTTTTTCTGTCTGTTTGTTTGCTTTCTACCGGGCAAACGGCATATGCGATCTTGATGAAAATTGGAGGGGACCTTCGAAATCTCTGAACGTAGACGCGCCATATTTTTTGGTATAATCGAAGACATATTTCTCATGAATATCGTACTTTTACGATTTTTTTCGATTTTTAATGCGATATTTTCGTGATATTTGGACCGATCCTGACTAAACGGGTGGGGGTACAACGTTTATATTTTACATGGACATCGAAGTAATTGTGATGTATTGCCTTTTGAAAGAAAAAGTTGAAAAAGTTAGCCAGAATCCGTAGAATAAAGGTTTTAATATAATTTTTTGAGGTTGATAATAACAATTTACAAGTAACAATATAAACTTGACAACAATCACCTACAATGCGTTCAAAAAGCACTTGCAAAAATAAAGAGATCCCACGCAAACTAAAAACTTACAATAAAAGTTTATCCATCAACGCGACTAAAAAAAGCGTTCGCGAAGCGGCCTAGTAATACACATAGTTTGTTAACATCTTGTAACGTCAAGTTGACTCATGCAAAGTTGCAGGATTTCTTTCTCAAAAGAAAGGTTTTTTAAAACTTAACTTCACCATACATATTGCAATTTGTATTAATTTATTTTCAGAATATGATCCAAGAATATAACAGTTGCAACAACGACAGCAAGAGAGAAGCCTCCTGCAATTTTGTTTGCTCTCCATTCAATGACAGTACTAAGATCAGAACTTCTTTATACAAATCACATGGGACCAAGGACCGAACAAGTTCTCCACAATTCCTCCCCTTGTGCCTTCTCGAGAACACGACGAGGCCGTGTGACAGAGGTGGAAGTGAATGTAGTTTGAGTTGCACGTTGGAAGACAATGAGTCGAGGTGGAATTGTTTGTATGGCACTCCATCCTTCTGGGGTTTTGTGATCCTCATGGCACTGGGGACAATTGCCTCGAGTGTAAGCTTCGGTTTCATTGACGTGATATGCCTTGAAATGCTAGGTAAGAACTGACCCTTACAAATTAGGAGGGCTACAAGTAAAACTAGATCACGTAATGGTTTAAATGAGTAAATATAGTAATCAACAAATCGGTAAGACAGTACATCTGTCATTGACATTTCATGACAATAACGCGAACGCCTTTTGTAGTCGCGTTGATGGATATGCTTTTTAATATGCGTGGGATCTATTTAATTTTCAAGTCCCATTGCAAATCATTTTTGTTAAGTTAAGATATTTGTAAAAAAAGTTGTATGAGAACCACACATGCTATGCATGCCTTCTTATACACCTGTTTGTTATAGGAAGCCGCGGTGGAGCTTTGTACGGCGCCCAACGCGTGTGGGGAACACTTGGATTTGGCATCACGGTCTTCACAACCGGCTGGCTGATAGACTGGTGGTCGGGGGCTGATGCTGTTATCAAAGACTACACACCTGCCTTCTGCCTTATTATTATCTTAACTATTATCGACTTGTACTGGTTCACTAAAGTCAAGGTATATAAATCCCCACGCATACAAAAGCTTGTAAAAATACAGCCAAACCTTACACACTCAAAAGTAATGAGATCTAAAAAGGGCCAAGCTCATATTCTACCCTTCCACATTTGCGCATTCTTAATTCATAAAAAACGTACAGTGCCCCGTAACAACATCCTTGAAATGCTTGGCAAAATAGAATTTGCAACTACTAATTCAAACGAAATAGTTAATTCAAATTCTATTTTTTAATTCATTTAAACGTAATAATAGTTCATGCAAATTTTATTTTGCTAAGCTTTTCAAGGATGTTGTTACAGGGCACTGTACGTTTATGAATTAAGAATGCGCAAATATGGAAGGGTAGATAAGCTTGGCTCTTTTTTTTAGATCTCATTACTTTTGAGTGTGTGAAGATTTGGCTGTATTTTTACAAGTTTTTGTGTTGTTCCAGTTACCTCCCATCCCCAAGCCTGGAAACATCTTTCTTGACCTTGGCAAGCTGATCCGTCACCGCCACATCGCCGTCTTCCTCGTGTTCGTCGTCCTTGCGGGAGTCTTGGACGGCTTCACGGTCTACTACCGCTTCTGGTCAGTGTATATATATTTAGTTACACATCGTATACCATAATTACTGACTGTCATCGTCATTGAAGGAAACGCCAACACAGATTCAGAGTGATAAATAATAGTTTATTCTAATCACAGCTTTACATGAATTCACGTATAATTAAAACAAACCAAAACTAATAATGATGTACATACACCATTAGATTTAAATGTAGAGAGAGGTAAAGCAAATTTTAGTCATTTCAGTAACGAGGGTAATAGTGAGTGTAGAATGATTGTTTTGTTTTACTATAAGAAAAACAACTTTGTATATCAAAGATGGAAAAACCTATTTCCGTGTGAGAGCGGGACGAGCGGAAAGCTACCAGCTCCATGTGTACTGTAGTGACACAAGAAAATACCTGTGCTGTATGCGAGGTGGAAGGTGGAAGGTGGAATCACCAACCTCTTGTTGGGATGTGTCTTGATGGAAACTGAACAACTAACAGTTCTGCTCATCATGTATGTATACCAAGTGCGCGTTCTTTTACACCCCTCAAATGTATGGCAGACTTTCTTTTGTAAGCCCTAAAGAATGTAGACTGTAAAGTGCTTCCCTTGACTCTTCATTGTGGGCACGAAACAACCAAAAAAGGTGAGTCCTTGTGAAGTGCCAGAGGTGGGACTGGACTGCCCTTGTAGGCTTGCTCAAAGCGCAAACAGTGAGTAGGTCATAAAGCTATATAACAAGTAGCTCAAACCACTGAGGTTGCCCACTAGGTTGCTAATCATTGTCTCTCTATTCGTACACCACAAATAATAAGGTTTACTTACTCATTAGTTAATACAGTAGTATTCGAAGTTAACTTTATATCTGTGATAACAGGTTTCTAGAAGACTTGGCGTTGGTGTCGGGACAGATGGGACATATTAAAATACTTGAAGGCTGTTTACTTGCAGCCGAAACTTTGGTGGGTGAGGTACTTTTCTTCCTTATATCAGGTGAGTGAAACAAACAAGCAAACAAACAAACAAGCAAACAAACAAACAAACAAACAAACAAACAAACAAACAAACAAATAAACAAACAAACAAACGTATAGTTCTTTTTCGTATAATATTTTTTACTTTGTCAAAATGATTCACGTGAAAAATATGAAAAATAAGATTTTATTTGGCCATCAAATGTCGTTGTGCCTCAACAATGTCATGCCACTTTCTTTATATAGCGCTAAACTTTGAATCATTCAGAAAAAAACTCCACACATTCACATCTTGTTTGAATTCATTGTCATAAAATGTAAATCAGCTTAAAGTTCACGTGGACGGTGGATCTTTAACTCGGATCTGGAAATACGGAATTGGTAACAATCACATCGAAAGCGCCAAAATTTCCATGGACCATTGAGGCATCTCTGTGATACGTCTACTCAGAGACCAAATGATGTATTTTTCTTTCAGGAAAGATAATTCAGAAGATCGGCTTCGGCAACTCATTGACCCTGGGCTTCCTATGCTACTCGATCCGTCTGGGCCTCGTCTCCCTGGTCACCAACCCATGGTGGGTGGTTCCTCTCGAGCTCTTCATGCAGGGCCCGACCTACGCGCTGTGCTTCACCACGATAGTGTCCTACGCCAGCGCCGTCAGTCCTCCGGGAGCGTCAGCTACCATACTAGGCATAGTCACTGGCATGCAAGTTGGCATTGGTGGGTTTAATGGCGAGCTTGCTTATTGCAGTTTGCCCTTCTTCAGATGATTGTATGCTAGCTTGATTTGACGATACTTTGAATAGAAAGCCCATGACTGCCAAACTATAACAATATTCCCGAATCCAACACAATAGTATTTGACGCGAAATCGTGAAGAAGTCAAAAGTCAGTATTATCCTCCGTAACCCCCCAAAGTACATCATCGTATACAAGCTCTGAGCCATTTCCTCTGAGGAAAGATTATCATGTATATTCATGGATATCTTTAAAAGAGTGGTTATATGCTATAAGTATTTCGTAGCATAAGTCATATTATTCAACAAAATCTGTGTTGAACTTAAAGGGGTATTTAACCGCTAAACCCAAAAAATATATTTCATTCAGGCTAACTAGTAATGAATTTAGCAATTTTCAGAAAAATTATTGGGGCCCCATGACCTCCCAAAAAATTGTCAAACATGACATTTTTCGAGCTAGGTCCCATAAACAAAAATCTCCCATAAGAAATAACATGGGGACGATCTTTAGGCCCCGTGACCTTGGAGGATTTTCATTTAAAAAAATATTGACCGTTATTGACGTAAATTGACGTAAATCTGTAAATTCTCTATATTTTGTTTCGTAATTTGAGCAAGTGGTTCGGTCAAAATATGCTGATTACCAAGATGGGGTGTGATTTTGGAATGCATATTTTTGCGTGTTTGAGGGTATATTTGGGCACAGTTTCAAGACACAATGTAAAAAATTGGCATTTTAGATTGGTACTATGCTCTAGTATCTATGTGGATAAAAAAAGAAGCAGGTTAAAGCCGATTTAAGAAATTTACCAAAACACCAATTTTCGGAAATTTCTGGATACAAAAAGTTGAAAAATTCGTATTAAATCACAGCACAAAATATAATTTTTTAAACTGTCATTTCAGTGTAGTATTGTGCTTTAGATTATGTGGTAAAAAATATTTTTTTGAGTTAATAGCCCCTTTAAGAGAGTATATGACATGCGTTTTAGGCATATTGCTGTTCGCTCGGCCGACTGACACCACAGGTGTCTGAAATTTTAAACTTATGTCACGAAAGTTGAAATATAGGGCTCTGCAGTAACACATTTCCAAATTTTGTTTTAAAATAATTTATAAAAAATAAATAAGTTTTCACGAATTTTGATTTTGTTGAAAACTCCAAAATTGACTATATTCCCGATTTTTTTCTGGCTGATTAAGACAAAATTTTGAAAATCTATGATCGCAGGGCCGTCCATGTATGCTTCATTGACAACTTTGAAAAGTTCCAAATAAGTCGGTGTATCTTTGCCCAGCGAATAGCTATTTGCTAACTGCCATGTGTCCAATTTCAATTGTCGAGAAAATAAAATTATTCAATAAAACCCCACTGATTTTTATTATTGTGCCATTTTCAAGTTATTACGTGCTCATTAGAAAGATGCAAATTCGCCAATTCTCTCGCCTATGGCGAAAAGTGGTGGGGCGTATTAAAAAACAAAAACAAATAGAGCAAGTATGTTGTCCTGCAGATTTTTTACTAGTCCAATGAAGACAGAGAGAAAAACATAAACACTTTTTTAACACCAGGAAATAATGAGCATAACAATTTTATTACTTTGACTTTTGACTTTGACTTTGAGTTATGACATTATGGGAGGCAGACTGCAGTGAGTAATTAAACTATTTTCCCTCATTTTTTTAGGTTATGCAGTCGGTAGCTTGGTAGGTGGTTTTCTTTACCGAGGGCTAGGTGGCAGTGGAGCCTTCCAAGCTATGAGTGCTGTGTCAGCCTTGAGCAGTATTATACATTACGGTCTCTACAAGTGTTACTTGAAGAAGAAGATGGTTAAACCAGAAGGTAATGCCTTTGTATTATCTTAAAGGGGTATTTAACCGCTAAACTCAAAAAATATATTTCATTCAAGTTAACTAAAAATGAATTTAGCAATTAACAGAAAAATTATTGTGGCCACCATGACCTCCCAAAAAACTGTCAAACATGACATTTTTCGAGCTAGGTCCCATCGGCAAAAATCTCCCATAAGAAATAACATGGGGACGAACTTTATGCCCCGTGACGTTGGAGGATTTTGATCTAAAAAAATATTGGCCATTATTGACGTACTCTACAGCCTTTTCTGTAAATTCTCTATATTTTGTTTTGTAATTTGGGCAAGTGGTTCGGTCAAAATCTGCTGATTACCAAGATGGGGTGTGATTTGGAATGCATAGTTTTGAGTGTTTGAGGGTATATTTGGGCACAGTTTCAAGACACAATGTAAAAAATTGGCATTTTAGATTGGTACTATGCTCTAGTATCTATGTGGACTAAAAAAAATGCAGGTTAAAGCCGATTTAAGAAATTTCCCAAAATACCAATTTTCGCAAATTTCTGGATTAAAAAAAGAAAAATTCGTGTTAAATCACAGTTACAAGATATAATTTTTTAAACTGTCATTTTAGTGTAGTATTGTGCTATAGATCATGAGGTAAAAAATAATTTTTTGAGTTAATAGCCCCTTTAATGATTTAGTTTTAAATACTAGGTACGAGTGAAAGTAACACCTGCCTTGTTTCAGGGAATGTCAAGGAAGTGGAATACAAAGCTCCGAGCGCGGCTGTGGAAGACACTGTTAATCACTCATAGTCTATAATTGGATGAGCAAAACGAAGACTTCAATTTCACTGACCCCTCAAAAAATTTAGCTACAATGTTTTTTTTGTATTTTTATCTGTTAGTTAGCTAGCTACCAGGCAAACGGCATATCCGATCTTGATAAAAATTGGAGGGACCTTCGAAATCTCTGAACTTAGAGGTGTATTGTTTTTGGGTGCAATCGAAGAAATATTTCTCATGAATATCGTACTTTGACGATTTTTTCCCGATATTTAGTGCGATATTTTCGTGACATTTGGGCTGATTCTGACCAAACGGGTGGGGCTACAACGTTCATATTCTACATGGACATTAAGGTTATGGTGCTGTAGTACCTTTTGAAAGAAAAATTTGAAATGTTATCCAGAATCGATAGAAATAAAGGTTTTAATATGAGTTTTTTGAAATGTGTAATAAATATAATGTATGTATAAATGAAATGTATAATAGCTAGAGCCAACAACATCTGCTCTAATCCACAGAGTCTGAAGGAAGAACTCTCGCACATCTCAAATGTTTTCACTCGCAATAAATATCCACAGACGGTGATTAACAAAAGTATCAACGCTCCTGTTAATAAACAACAGGATATGGTCAGGGATGAGAAACCATTAAAAACTCTTTGTCTCCAATACATTCCTGGATATTCCGAAAATCTACTAAGACGTCTAAATAAATTTAACATTAGAACAACTTTCAAATCATCTAATACTTTATCGAGCATATTAACTACAAATAAACCTTTTAAATAGTGTCAAAATTCAAAAAATTCAGTTTATGCCATTCCGTGCGATTGTGGTAAGACCTATTTTGGAGAATCAAAGAGACCCCAAGAACACAAAAATAATGTAACAAGAAATTATCAGCCATTTCATTGCTACTAGCTAAACATTATGAAAGTCGAGAACATCATTCTATAAAATGGCATGAAACCAAGATTATTTTAAATGAGGAAGATATGATAAAGAGGAAAATCAAAGAAGCCGCTGTAATAAATAATAATTTAAATTCAATCAGTCAACCAAGCTATGACCTACCAGTGCTTTGGAATACAATATTAAATAAAGAAGTTGCTATGGCTGTAAACAGAAGAATTATAACAAGAACCTGAAGAAAAAGCTGGAGTAGCTTTGAAATATCGTTCAAATATAAAAATAAAATATAACCTGTGTCAAGTTTTAAAAATGTGTTTACTGTAATAATTAACAAGTAACTATAGAAACTTGACAACAATCACCTACAATGCGTTCATAAAGCAATTGTCGGGCCTACATATATTTGACATTCTAATTACCCTAGCAATTAGAACTTTATAAAAATTATTCTAAAAAACAAAAACGATTTTGCAATGGAACTTGAAGAAGTAAAGAGATTCCACGCATACTAATTTTTTTAAAAAAGCTCATCCATCAACGCGACGGGACTTAAGCGTTTTCCTAGTGTTATCTATTAGGGATGACATCGGGTACGCGGATACTTGGGTTACCCGAATTCGAACATTACCCGAATCTATACATACTGGACTCAACTCTTCTTCGGGCAAGGTAAACCAAATGAATCAAGATCAACCCCCTTGGATGTACCTGGAGTGTACGAGAAACCGTGTGGGGCTTGTAATAACGTGTTCATAGGGCAGACTGGTAGAAAGGTGTCAACAAGACATTAAGAACATAAAAGGCACACTTTGATAACACACGTCTACTAGCCACAGTTAAACAATACCGCCCTCGGCTTATACATGAAGCTATTGAAATAGAAATGAAATCTGACAACTTCACGAGACGATGGGTTAAAATTGAGTAGGACATGGAGACCAACATTGGAACATCTTAAGTTAGCACGTACAGAACACTCCTTATGAAAAAAAACCTACAGATAACTACAAAAAAAAACACGAAAAATAACCGTATTTTCTTAAGTTAATAAATTGGAACATATTTTCAGAAAAACTTCTTAAATAAACTATGGAAAAAAAACTATTTGTAAATGCTATGGACACCATTTTCCTCCAAAAAAACTACAAGCAATAACTATGGATTAAAACTATGGAAAATAACTACAGGATAAAACTATGGAAAATAACTACGGTTGTGTTCGCGCACTTTGAAATTAGCGCACAAGAACATAAGTGCTCTGAACTATTCGCGCACTTCACTATTTGTGCCGTACACTCTAATATTTGTGTTCGCACACTTTGAAATTAGCACACAAGAACATAAGTGCACTAAACTATTCGCGCACTTCACTATTTGTGCTCGTACACTCTAATATTTGTGTTCGCACACTTTGAAATCAGCGTACAAGTACATAAGTGCACTAAACTATTCACGCACTTCCCTTTTCATGTTCGTGCACTATAATATTAGCGCATTAGACTACCTGCACTGCAAACTTTTCTTTTCACTTACATTCACTATTACATTTGCCTATTACTATTTGCTACGCTGCACTCAGGTTTTCGGTCACTGGGTAACTTCGCAAACGTTAAACGTGTTGTAAAGAAATCTTAATTCAACTGTGTGTTCGCTGGACCCGACCGAGATCAAACAAGGTGCGGTGATACGTTGACTTTGTAGTTGCAGGGCTGTCTACTTGTAGCGTCTGTTTGGCAAGTGAGTTCTGATGACAAGGGTGGAAACCTTCTAGGTGACATGTTGGCCAGGTCTTTAGGCGCAAGGAACTAGATCTTGACTTTCAATTAGTGAGAAAGATACGACATTTTGAGTCTTCAAAGAAACTTATATGATATTTAAATTGGCCGACTTTAACAAGAGTCTGAGCAGTGTGGGTTTATTAAGAAATCTTGTGCTGAGCTACAAACAGAGATAGTAAAGCGCTATAACATTTATCGTAACTTTAATATAGTGTACAAATTTGTGCTAAAATGATTTAACATAATACAATTAATATAAACAGTACGTAAGCATAATGTTAAATGTGTATGTAAACGTGTATTCCAAAATCAGACTGAATTGGTTGACAAGAGTAGGCATATGCCAGCTATTAAGTCAGTTAAAATATTATATTAATGTGAAATTAAATCTAAATATCCATAATTATTATTCTTTGTAGTTTATTTCTTTCATTGCGTGTATGTAGTGAGTTTTTTATTATTATTTATTCAACAAATTAAGATCCATAGTATACTTAAAATGTTGAAGAGAATCAGAGAGGGCATAGCCTCGTAGCAAGTTATGCCTGATTCACTTCATTACAACTAAATTCAAAAAGGATACAATAATTATTAGTCAATAAACAAGCAAATCTTGTATTATCTTAATATGGTAGGCCTTAGGAATACGTTTTAACAACTTTTATTTTATTCTTTAAATTTGGACCATCTTTGATTTCTAGAGGAATAGTATTCCATTAAGTAACAGCACGGTTATAAAAATGATTTTGGTAGATGATGTTCTAGCACGGGGAGGGTTTAAAATTAGGCCAGTATTATGTCGGTTAAACTGTATTTTCTGAATTGGCATTCTTTAAAATGGATCAGGGTCAGATACACCGGTAATTAAGTTACTTAAAAATCTAACATCCGTTTGTTTACAATAATTTTGTAGTGTTGGCAGTCCACCTTTGTTTAAACGCTCAGAGGCACTTTCAGAATAAAAAAAACATTTTTTAAAATAACTTTAGTTGCACGGTTTTGAATAACCTCAAGCTTATGCATGTTTAGCTGAGAAGTTGGATGCCAAGCAGGTAAACCATACACGTTAATATAGGGCGTATAAGAGATAGATATGCAGTTTTTAAGATTTTGATTAACTTTTATATAAATTACGACTGACTAAACCTAACAACAAGGAAGCTCTGTCTCTAACGTTGTCTGTATGCAAATCCCATTTCAAATCTGAAGATATAGTGAGACCGAGGAGTTCAATAGATGTTTGCATCACTAAAGCATTACCTAAAAGAATGTAATTAGAAGCAATGGGTGATTTGGACCTAGTTAGACGTATGTACTGCGATTTGCTAGCATTAAGCTGCATATAGTTCAACAAGCACCACTTTTCAAGAGCAGATAGATCCGCTTGCAATGCATAAACATTCTCTAATCCTGAAATGGTCGAAATAAATTTGTATCATCAGCATACTGGTAAACTTGAGATAGCACACATTGAGGAAGATCTAAAAAGAATATTGTAAATAGGAGAGGCCTAATTACAGACCCTTGTGGCACCCTAGAAGTAACATGAGTTTCTACAGATCAAGAACCATTTAAATCTACAGATTGTTTCCTATTGGAAAGGAAATAGCTCATCCACCTATTTCATTGTGTTCAACTTTATGTCCTTTTAATTTTGCTTTTGTGTGAGGGACTTGGTCAATAGCTTTGCCTAATATAATGAAATGTAGTCAACCTGTTTGACAGAAGTAGGCTACATTCAAGTGAATTTCACCTTTGATTGATAACGTAAGTCAAGAGAGTTACGCGTGACCTTTTACGTATAAAACCGTGCTGATTTAAATTGATAAGTTTGTTTCTTTTTAAGTGATTAATTAACCGTTTAGCAATCAGTTTCTCCATACCCTTGCATGCAGGTGAGGTCAACGAAATAGGCCTGTAATTCTCGATCATCAATCTATCTCCCTTCTTAAAGACTGGAACCACAGATGCTGTCTTCCATACATCAGGAACACATGCAGTAGATGCGGATAGAGTGTAGATACTGCATAGAGAAGGAGCCAGAGCCTCAGCACAGGTATGTAGAATTCGGCCCGGTAGAAGGTCAGGTCCAGGCGCAGCGTTGGGTCGAATCGTTTTTAAATATTCTTGAACTTCTTCTTCGATGAAAAATAGATATTTAATTGGAGCAACTGGACCAATATTTCCTGGATCCCAGTTAGTAGGGGAAGACGAAGATATGCAAGGTATATAAAAAAATATAAAATAATATATTGTTGTGTGTATGTAAAACACCATTTCAACCATTTCGTGTCGTACGATAATATTAATAGAATTCAAAATTGCAGCGTATTATCATACGATGTGTGGTTATTAACAAAGATCATGTTCAAAAACGGATTGCAAAGAAAATTGCTTTGAAGATGTTAATCTTTTTCTTCTTCTCTTTCAGTGTCTGGAAAAATAAATCAATTCTTTATTTTCCCTGAACTACAGGGAAAAGCCTTGAGAGTGAGATATAATGAAAACAATAAATACAAGTCCCAAGCCAACAAAACGCAAACAAAGAGTAAGTCATCGAAGAAAGAAATACGGGAAACAAATAATAAGAAAGCTCCAATACTTAATCAAATAAACATGGCCAAAATGCCATTTCATAAACGGAAAATAGATTTATTTTACTGTTGAACATTTTGTATGTAAAGGTTGTAATATTTTCGATACTGTAATTGATTGTTAATTTTAAAAAAATGTTAAGTTAAGTTTAAAATAGTAAAGTACTTGCCACCATGTCTACTACATATTTGCATGGTATGCAAGATATGCAAGATATGCAAGGTATATAAATAAATACTAGGGAAACGCCAAAGTCATTGTTAAACGAGTAAGTGTGACATGTGTTGTTTACCTAGTATCATTCCCCTTACTGGGCTAGATCCAGCCTTAGGTGTAGGGGAGGAAAGGGGATGTTCCCGAGTACCCAACATTTGGCTCACTCACTCGTTTAACAACGACTTTGGCGCTTCTAATTAAAAACGTATGTTTTTTTATTTTTTATTTTTTTATTATTTTTTAATGATTGATACATTTTAAATTTCATTATCTTGGAACAAAATCAATACAAATAATGACTTGAGTAAAATGAATTATCTTCTTGGAGATGGAAGAACATTTCAATGTTATTACTATTCGTAGGTTAGGCCTATTTATCCGAGGAGGGATTTTTCAAATAACACGTTACCTTCCAAATTCCATTCACAGTACAGTTGACAGAATATCTCCACACTTTCCCCCTCAAATTGCAAACCGGTACAAAAACCCTATTTTAATGATTCTCTCTGGATACCGGTACAATTTCTGTGGTTCTAAAACCGGTCCGTCTGGTCACCTTATTTAAACTGGAACTCACTCTGCAACAATAATTATTTAAATTGAACATTCAAAATGCGAATCGTTTTCAAAACGTATAAGCGTGAAACATTAACAAATTTCCAAGATAAAACAAAATCACCTATTTTTTACGTCCCATTTAACTCCCCTCAAAAATAATGTGGGTGTAAAAATATAAAAATGTTCGAACTAACGGGTATCGAACCCCAACCTTCCGTGCGGTAGGCTTAATGCTTACCACTAGGCCATGCCAGCCAAGTGGATCTCGTCCCACTAGCTACTACTAAACAAATGCTATCGATATTTAAAAAAATCACATTTGTATTTATTGTACGATTTAATGGCAATTGATCTAGCTGATTTTGTCAACAGTTCTCAGTAAACTCGTACCGGATGTCTGTTTCAAATTTCAGCGCAATCTGTTCAGTGATTCGGCTGATTTTCGACGTACAGACAAGACACACAGAATCACAGAATAAGCGCCGTTTGAGTTGATTGGAGATACCCAGTCGCTCCGCTCCCTCGTTTAATAATGTATAGTTTATCAATGTAGTAAAAACAAACACATGTGTAATCCGCCACTCGAGATTTTATTTCGGAGGTCGATGGTTCAACACAATTTAACTATAAATGTTAAATATGTTGAAATAATATTGTTGTAATGTTGAGATTGTTGACGTAAAAGTTGTTGAAATCTACTCATTAAGGCAAAAATGCCAGTTGGACGAGTGAGAATAAGCACAGTCTGGACACGTGCGGCTTTAGGCAATGAACAAACCCAACTACGTTCTGATTGGATTATCTGTGTAATCATTCACTGTTTTGTGAATGCAGCTGGCTGAACCTAAAACAAACTCGATGGAAACCGAATTTACATCTCATTTGCTTAACAGTTTTGCCTTCAACCACGAGCTTGTTGTTGGTAAGCTTACAATAACGTTGCATAAGCACCATTCGTGGTTACAAATTAATATGGTATTTATTTTCAACTAAAGATTGCACATTAACTAGAAATGCATAATAAAGACTACCATTATAAACCACAATTTGCTGCACAATGTTTTGTAGGGTACTTCATTACCATAGCAAGCAAATTTACAAAATCATAAACCAAACTTTCAATCTGAAAACATCTTGATAAACCCCATATGAGAAATATAGTAACATTCTTCAAGGATGACTCAAATGAAAAAGAAATAATACAAATTGTTCAACTTCTAAAATACAAACTATGTGGCGGATGTGGTTTATATTAATTTTGATGTCATTTAAAGCAGAGCGTCTTGAAATAAATTCTAATAAATGTCAATATTCAGGAACTTTTCCAGATAACTTTACAAGTGAATACAAATGAGAAGCTACTGTAGAAACATACATAACTTAATAAAATCTTAGAAATACACACAAATACAACATCAATATTATCTGGGGTCATTCTCACAATATTACTTGCAGGGAAAACAATACATGTGTTAATTAGGATATTATTTTTATTTTGTATTTGTTTCTCGCGAGTTAATGAATTCAAGCTTTAGAATGTTGGCAACTACTATCATAACTTACTCTGTACTGAAGCTTTATTAAGACACATTTCAAATTACGATAGTCATATTAAATAAACTCATTACTTATAGGATGGTCTTTCATCATGTAGATCAAACAGTGAGTTACCCATGCAGAAAGCAAGATGAACACTTGAGTGCTTGGTCTGAATATAATTCAGTTTAATGCTCAAAGTGGGATACGTATTAACGTTCAATGTCACAAACGCTTTAGAGAATCATAGGCAGTGGAAACTGGAATTACAAAATGAAGTGTCCGCGGTGGCGTAGGGCGTAGGTCCAAGGATCACCAAGGGGACGTGGGTTCGAGTCCCGCATAAGGCATGAGTTTTTAGTAACTGGCCTTTACCCTCATCTGTCACTACTTAACGTCTCGAATAGTGATTAATCATTATTAGAGACGTTAGGCGAAAGATCAGTCAATCGTTGTGTTTGCTGAACACGCCACATGGCATAATATACTGTAAATGTTCTCATGTTTATAAAAAAAGTAACTTTTAGAGAATCGCCCGTTTTCTTTTAAGTTTACATTCATAAACTAAACACAAATCCAAAAACATAAAAAAGTACCACATATTATGCTGTAACTGCAACCTTTTAGTTATATTCCCCACTCCTGTTGGTCTATAATTCCGGTGTACAATATGAATAATAACTAACAAATCAGGTTTCTGTTTAACAATTTCACTACATGACTTACAATACCACGATTCGCAGCGGTGTTTAAGCTAACATTATAATAAATCACAGTTGTATTGAAACATATTTATTACCGTAAGGTGGTTTGATCTTCGATACATATTTTATAGTGACTGAAAATTAGAGGCGTAGAAATCTTCGCATACGTAAGATACATGAAATACATATTTTTGTGAGAACCGGTACAAAGAATGTTTACCAAATTTCAATGTGCTCGTAAGTTATTATCGAGGAAAATACGTATCTCTTGTTCGAAAAAACTTGGTAAATACTTGTTTTAATTTTTCTTGTTGCAGATAGTGAATGGCGGAAGTGAATTCTGCCTATTCCTATACAGTCATCATGTTAACTGGTATCGTAATATCACCCATGTAGACCAAGAATATTTATGAATTTTTGTATAACAAACATTGGGGCATTGATAAGTGTGTTCCTGTATAACATTTTCATTAACTCGCCCCACATCCCACCAAAAGATATTTTATTTGTGAAAAAAGCTATAAAAAAAATTAATACACGCTTCCTTTTTTTATAGCATTTTCAAATATAAATCTGGTTTTGAAATCGGTTCAGCGACTTGTCCTAAAAATCGAAAATACAATGGAAAATTATACTTGGGAGGGGGGGGGGGGGGGGCAAATTATTGGAAAAGCATGACAGCCGCAATTAGCATTGCCTGAACGACTGTTAGGAGAACAGCTATTAAATATTCCTGCTCTACAAGAAGAGATATTACAATATCAGTTAAAACCATATTGGCGTAGGCGGAATTCTCTCATAATACATGAAACAGAATACATGATATGAATCATTATTATCAGAATTATTTTCTTTGTCCTCGTTCTTTAGATATCAAAGTCTTCTAGGACTTCCGTCCTATTTAATTTCCTACTACATCAGTATATTCATCTCGAGAAACCGAGAGGTTAATTCAATGTAAAGTTCAAGATGATATTGATTCCGATGCGCGGGATTTCATACGAGTCACCTGAAACTACAGCCATAGAAACGAGGTTATTATAGCTGAAACCACAGCCTACCTACCCTACTAGTCCATGAGCCAGCTAATCCAAACCCTCCCCCCCCCCCGGGCGGAAGGTTTGAAAGTGGTTTCGAGAAGCTATTTATATTACATTTTGATTTTCACTTGTTAGCCATCATGACTTTGGTGGGTGTACCCACCAGGGGTGACCAAACATTTTTGTCCCAAAACTAAAAATATTTATTTAGAGCCAACTATACGCAAATGGTCTAGTTTTTCTTCATAATTCATTTCAATTAAATATTTCGAATTTTAGAAATTAACTCTTAGGGAGATATCATTAACTATATCCGGAGATAGCACCCTATGCTGTTTTGGACAACATGAAAATTTTTCGTTCCTTTATGGGCATGTGACTATTCAAATGAAGGTCTTGATGAGTAGATTAAAAATATGTAATTTTATGCATATGTTATAATGCATTTGGGTCAAATTTGTTCAAAAAACACTCGAAAAACCCTCGCTGCCGGAAGCCGCATGCCGTTATCCGAAATTATGGTCACACCGTTTGATGTTTTGTTTATATTTAGATGAAATAAAATAAATATAATTAGCATAGTTTTTATGTATTCGATCAAAAACTATGTATTTGTTTAATTTTAATTGTTTAAAAGTTCCGAAAATTTTGTATTATTTTATGCAACTACAGAATAAATTGCATGTATACGACTTTTTTTTTCGTTGAAATATTCTATATAAGTGTTCTGTATAATAGGATAAATTATAATTAATTAACTGAATCATTTAGTCTTAAAGAGGCAATCGGTATTGAAGCAAAGATGCAATATAGGTACAATTTGCCTGTACAAATCCGTGCAATACAAATTATAATTTACAAAAATCTACAAAAGTTAATAGTTTCTATTACTTTTGAATATGTTATAAGTGAGATGCATATTTTTTATCATCAATAAATTTCAATTAATTGATGTATATAATAATACATATAACTCAAAGGACCAGTATATTATATACTACTTGGCATTATTTGTTGTGTAATTCGTAGCAACATTATAAATGCTCATAAGCAGGTTATTATATACAAAATCTTTTATGACAACATTTTAGTAACCGCGCTGTCCAAATAAATGATGTTATTATATATTATTTACCATATTTTCTTGCTTAGTGTTAATTGGCCATAAAAACATTAGTAGTCCGTTGTATCGAATTATCATTTAACTCGGGTACTAGATTAACGCCCACTGCGACCCTGCATCAGAACTGATAATAATCACCTCAAAAAAGGAATAAGATGTGGGTTTATTTATTTATTTAACGTCTCATATTCAGTTAAAAAACTGATTTACAATAATATTGTGCATGTGTGCTTACGCACATTATGCAGATATCTAAGGAGAAATAGTTAGGCGAGCGGACAGTAGACACAGATTGCTTCTATTGATAGTTAGCTTCGTTCATCATTCAAATTATCAAATTGTGCACATTTATATAATTTATCTATATATTTTTGTATAACATGTTTTTTTTTTTCGTTAAATATATTTTCCCGCTTTGGCTTCTATTATGGACACATAGTAGGGTTTCTCAACAAAACACATTTAGGGTTATTCGGTTACAAGTTGACATCACAGAATACCATGCAATAAGCCATTATGCATGTACCATTACATTGTTATTAAAAGTGTGGCATTAATGCTACCTACCACTGGTATTTATCATTACAAGACTTGTAAACGACAAGTTTAATAAAGATAGGGTTGCATCTTAGTTGATCACCTAGTATAATTTAAACTTTATACAATATTTTAATGTCTAGTAACATGATTTACATAATTTCTCATGTTCTTTAATCTATACTCAATGCTAATATGCAGCATTTTAAAACTATTTTAAAAATAAAAATAAATTCCATGTTTATATTCAAATACAATCAACTTGAAATCCCATCGTGGGTGTACCCACCAACATATTGAAAGTAAACAAGCCACATCTAAAGCATAGCAGCTATAGTGATTATTATTATACATTTGTTCTTGTTACACCAACCAAAGTGGATCAATTCGGTCATAAATGGCATTCAATTTAATGCTGCTAGATTTAAAATATAGATTTGTTTGTCATCGTTTGTACAACCTACAAAGTAAAATAATTAATTTAATTAGACCACAAGTCGATAGGGTACAACGCAAAATGTCAATGTTTGGTTCATTTACAAGCAAAATTAGTAATTTATTATTGTTTACGGCTTACGCGGTGAAATTAATTTACTTCTGGTGGGTATACCCACCAAAGTTAAGGCAGCTTACAAGCTTAAATATAAACTCAATGTATAAAAGTATCTAAAATTACCTTTAGACCTTCCGCCCTGCGTACGGGGAGTTTTACGAAGACCGCTTACGATCGAAATTTAAATTTTTTCATTTTTACAGTGGGTACTTTGGTCGCCCCTGGTGGTTACACCCACTAAAACCATGACGGATAACAAGTGGAAATCAAAAGTCAATACATCAAAGTACCTAAAACCACCCTCAGACCTTCTGGTCCAGTTGTAGGGAAGGTTTAGGAAATTTCATTTATGATATAAATCGACAGATATGTATTTTTACGGTGGGTACTTCAGTCATCCCTGGTGGGTACACCCATCTAAACCATTTTATCTTACAAGCATAAACTTACACTAATATATTAAAGTACCTAAAACCACCCTCATACCTTCCGCCCTGCGTAGGGGCAGGGGAAAGACCCCTTTGCAACCGAAATGTATTATTTTTCATTTTTAAAGTAAGTATTCTGGTCACCCCTGGTGGGTACACCCACCAAAACCGGACGAATAACAAGCAGAAATCAAAAATCGATATATAGAAGTACCTTAAACCACCCTTAGACCTTCGGCCTAGGTGTGTGGCAGGTTTAGGAAAGTCCATTTACGATAGAAATTGAAAATTCTTTATTTTTTCGGTAGGTACTTTGGTCATCCTTAGTAGGAACACCCACCCAAACCATGATATCTTGCAAACTAAACTCAAATTAAATATATTTAAGGGCGTCAAAACCACCCTTAGACCTTCCGCTCTGCGTAGAGGGGAGGAGTGTCTAGGCCCCATCACCACCGAAAACTATTATTTTTTTATTTTTACAGTGGGTACTTAGGTCACCCTGGTGGGTACACCCACCAAAAACCGTGATGGCTAACAAGCGGAAATCAAAAGTAATATATAAAAGTACCTAAAACCTCCCTTAGACCTTCCGCCCTGCGTAGGGGTGGTTTGTGAAGGCCCCATTACCACCGAAAATAATTATTTTTTAATTTTTACAGTGGGTACTTTGGTCACCCCTGGTGGGTACACCCACCAAAACCGTGATGGATTACAAGCGGAAATCGAAAGTCAATATAAGAAAGTACCTAAAACCACCCTTAGACCTTCCGCCCTGCATAGGGGGAGGTTTGTGAGTGCCCCATTACCACCGAAAATGATTTTTTTTTAATTTTTACAGTGGGTACTTTGGTCACCCCTGGTGGGTACACCCACCAAAACCGTGATGGCTAACAAGCGGAAATCGAAAGTCAATATATAAAAGTACCTTAAACCACCCTCAGACCTTCCGCCCCGGGGGGGGAGGTATACCTACAGTTGGCTCAAAGTCTATACAGTCTACACGTCGGCAAGCGCGGATGCAGCCCTACCAACGTGCGCTCACGACATCACATGCGACAGCTCTCAAACAACATGGTGGATGATGAAATTATTATCACTGAAGTGCACTGGCCACGATTCACGGGGGATCCATGGACCCAATTAAAATTTTCCTAAATATAAGTTTAACGAAACATCGGACAAAGTTTATCAATTATGATCATCTGACATTTCCAAAACTATTTTTGATTTATTTTTCGGTTGAGCGGTACGCCCAATATAGACGATTATAGTGAAATTTTTGACGTATACACGGCACAGCTTTCTGCTCATAATTTTCGTGTTAGAAGGCTAATTTTTGTTTCTATTTGTAACACATACTCTTGGCTATAAACTGTATATGTTGGAATTTGTTTTTTGTTAATATCTTGCACGGTACGATTTTTTACTTCCGCCGGTACAAACACTAACAATGTACCGGCGGAAGTAAAAAATCGTACCGTGCAAGATATTAACAAGAAACAAATTCCAACATATACAGTTTATAGCCAGGGCCCCGATTCATGTACATTTTTATCCGGTATAAGCAGAGTTAGGTGGTATAAGTGCGGTATAACTTCGAATTCAATTCATGAAGACTTATCCCGCCTCGCACGGGGATAAGAAAATATGTAAACAGATGGCGGACATTTTAAATTTTGCGTCTATGTGTCAAACGAGAAAAGTTGTCATTACTCTCATAAAACAAATCAGAAACCGTCTCGGGCCTAGGCCCAGATGTAGAAAATTATTCATAATACAACAGTGTAGGCCTAAAGTTCGATTAGGCTATAGGACTAGATACAATTAATACTAACATAACACGTTTGACAAGCCCTTGGCCTCTCCTAGGCAACCCTAGGCCTGCACGACCATGTTTTGACACACATCCCGCACAAATAACTAGTTTTGATTACTAAAAGCCTTATGCAGATGAACAATAGTATGATAGTCCTAGGCTATTCCAAAATTTACGGCAATAATACGCCTTTTCTTTTCTTTTAATGATCTCACGCAATCTTCTGTCAATAAATAAAATTGTAAAACAAAAGATGGTGCAAATTTTTAGTGTTCTTTTGCAAATCTGCTGATTTACATGGCTGTGGAATGCAGTGGAAAAAACATTTGTTGTACTTGTTGGATTGAAAATTTCTGATTGGATGAGAGTTGCTCAGACTTAACCAGGCCTTATCCTGCCATGTCCTGCATTATACCGTCCTTATACCACTTATACCCGGGATAAATGTACATGAATCGGGGCCCAGGAGTATGTGTTACAATAGAAACAAAAATTAGCCTTCTTACACAAAAATTATGAGCAGAAAGCTGTGCCGTGTATACGTCAAAATTTTCACTATAATCGTCTATATTGGGCGTACCGCTCAACCGAAAAAATAAATCAAAAATAGTTTTGGCAATGTCAGATGATCATAATTGATAAACTATGTCCGATGTTTCGTTAAACTAATATTTAGGAAAATTTTAATTGGGTCCATGGATCCCCCTTAACGATCATATCAGGATGGTCAAAAGACAAATGCTGGAATTAAGTCTTTAATGTGGAAATACAATAAATTCATAATTTACACCTTATTCTCACTGTGAAGATGAACAAATTCTTTTCGGACATGTTTCCTACTGAAAACAAAATAAAACACGCTTTCCTGTTCTCAAACCTCCCTTTGCATTCCCTCTGTATCCTATTAGTTGTAAATGACGACGTCTTCGAACACTTTCAATTCCCCATCGTATGAACGTTAACGTCACTCCTGTAACAAAGTGAAACGGTTTTGACCAAGTGGGTGTTGCAGTTGTTAAATATACAGCCATTGACAACGACTTCGGCCTTTGACTCGATACATTTGATCGAAGGCTTTAATTTATTTTTGTTTTTGTGTGTGGTGAAAGGTGCTTTATGTAAAGTGTGAGAGAGCCTTGTATTGCCCGTTTGTCAGCGGAGCCAGACTCGATTCTGACGCTGTTACTTCAAATACTGAATGGCAACGTACGGTCCCTCGGGATTCCGGCGATCGACATGCCTACGTGAATCCATTTCACATTCCACCTCTTAAACTACGTCGTACCAAAGGTCAAGACGTTTCCCCTCACACCATCCACCTCACGCTCGTACGATTGATACATCTGACAACATTAGTTCAGTTTGTAAGGAAACAAATTACTCCCCTAGCAAGAGGACTAAGGCCCCTAGGAAAGAGGCGCTTATTGTTACTTAGGACTTAATATAGGCGAGCAAGTACTTCAAGGATGTAGGAATACTTGTTTACCATAAGTTACCGATGTGGAAAGTGACTAAAATGACGTCATCAAGAAGGCGGACGAGAAATATTACTTTTCTTTAAAATATTACCCCTACGCTGCCAATAAAAAAATAAATTTGGTCAAAATTGTGTGCGATTTGTTCAGGAAGGTACATATTATTTTAATACATACTTTAATATTCCGAGGAAAAAGATTTTATCGTACCTTTACTATTGAAAAAAAAAACAACAACAGTAATCTGTGAAGAAGAATATCTCGTAGCCCAAAGACTTGCTTTCTGTACGCATAATAGGACGCTACTTGTTTAGTGTACCTGTAAATGGCTTATAACTTACTAGGAAAACGCTAAAGTCCCGTCGCGTTGTTGAGCGAGCACCGGTACGTGCAACAACGACCCAAATACGACATTCCCATAATGTTACATACCAATAAGTCTTTGAGGTCTTGACCGATTTAGCTAAAAATTTGTAAAATTGGAGAGAATGTTGTACTTATTGACCCTGCAAAATTTCATAACGATCGGAACTATTTAAAAAAAAAAAAAATTTAATTTTAATTTTTTTTAAACCAACGATCGGATTTTGTTCAAAACTATACAGCAACCCGCCTAGGTGGTATGTACATGTGTGAAAAATGTCAGGTCGATCAGAGAAACGGTGCGACCTGTATCGAAGCAGTAACAGATTTTTTTTTTTAAATCAGACATTCGAGCCATAAGAGTCAAGTGGAGACGCTCGCTACGCTCGCTCAACTAGGCCTCTTCGCGAACGCTATTTTAGTCGCGTTGATGGATGAACTTTTTTGTAAGTTATAGTATTCGTGGGATCTCTTTACTCTTTCAAGTCCCATTGCAAAATCATTTTTGTTAATTATTTTTATAAAGTACTACTTATTGCTATGGTTATACCAATTAATAAAATGTAAAATATATGGAGGCCCGAATACTTGCTTTTTCAAATTTCTAATAGTCACTTGTTAATTATTATACACCTAAAAAATCTTACATTAAAACCTTCATTTCTATGGATTCTGGATAACTTTTTCAACTTTTTCTTTCAAAAGGTACTACATCAACTAACCTCAATGTCAAAAAAACAAAAAAAAACACCCGAGCTATTTTTCTTGGGGTAACGTAGGGGAAATTGAAGTCTTCGCTTCGATCACCCATTTGATACCTATATTTCGAAGTCTTCAGGTTAACTTTGTAATTTTTTTCTTTTAATGTGCAGTCCATGTAAAATATGAACTTTGTAGTTTCACCCGAAACTGACGAATTGGGAGTAGTATCTACAGTGATTTTGAGCATGATTCAACCCATTTTTCCACCCAGAAGGAATTTATCGTACCCCAATCAAGTTTGGTATGTTGTCAGGTTCCTAAATCCCCCCGATTATGACAGTTTTTAAGGCTATTCCACCGCGTTTTTCTATTTTCCAAAATATGCTACTAAGTCAAAATATAGTGAATGGCTTTGAAACATGGCTATTTTAGAAAATCAAAAATATTTTTTTCAAATTTTTCTGATCCGGTACACGGCCAATATAACCACCTCAAAATAATTTCCAACTTCAATTCGCCAAGGCACACCATTCAACGTAGGGTGTTGTGTTTCTGTGACATTAATTTTCAACTGTTTTTCTATGGACTGACTGAGAGAAAACAGATTGATTTTAACAATTGTCTTTCATGCGAATTTTTTCGTTTGGCGGTATTTTTTACCGATTTGTACCGCCAAACAAAAAAATTCGCAGGAAAGACAATTGTTAAAATAAATCTGTTTTCTCAGTCAGTCCATAGAAAAACAGTTGAAAATTAATGTCACAGAAACACAACACCCTACGTTGAATGGTGTGCCTTGGCGAATTGAAGTTAAAAATTATTTTGAGGTGGCTATATTGGCCGTGTACCGATCAGAAAAATTTGAAAAAATATTTTTGATTTTCTAAAATAGCCAGGTTTGAAAGCCATAACTATGTTTTGACTTAGTAGCATATTTTGGAAATAGAAAAACGCGGTCGAATAGCCTTAAGTTAAAAAATGTGTGAAACGGGTCATTTCGCCGCGTCGCGTGTTTACACTTACTAGTGTGTGAGTTCGACCAGTTCCCCCTAGTTACCTCAGGTGTGTACGAAATCCCGTGCAAATGTGGTAAAGTGTATATCGGCCAAACTGCGCGAAATATCACCACGAGAATAAAAGAACACAAAGCTCACTGTGCTAAAGGTTACGACACAAAGTCGGCGGTAGCCAAACATGAGTTAGAACACATAGGTGACGACTGACGATAACCACCAGATCAAGTTTGGAGACACCAGGGTACTAAGATCGACCCCACGTTTCTGGCCCAGACTAATTCGCGAGGCAGTGGAGATTAAGAAGAATCCCAACAACTTTAATGAAGACGATGGCTATAAACTAAGTGCAACGCCAACGTGGACTCCTGTTATCAACACAACCACTTACAATCACGTGACATCACACCCCACCCGCAGACGTCACAACAAGGGGGTGTAACATCTACCAGCGAGGCTGCAGACGACGCACACGTGACCAGCCCCACTGCCATTGGTCAAGGCATTCAAACACGATCCCGAACAAGAGAGGCAACGAGTAACGCACTTTCAACAATTAAGCAGTCGTCCTGAAGATGGAACCCACAGTGGTTCCGAAACGTCGAACTCACACATTAGTAAGTGTAAACACGCGACGCGGCAAAATGACCCGTTTCACACCTTTTTTAATACATTCGGGCCGCGAAAGTCTTAAAAGTTTTTAAGTTCATAACACATTTCATGATGACTGGGGGACAGCTAAAAAACATCCCAACTCTGCTTGCTGATAAGGTGCCTGAGAGTAATAGCGCACCGCGGCTTGGCTGCGGCGCCCTAACGGGGAACCTAGATTTTAATGATGATTGCATTGTGTTATTTTAGTTTTAGTTTTATGATGTTATGTTATTTGGAGTGTTACAATTTTAATATTATTATAACATGATTGCTGTTCACGTTCTGTCTGTGAAGATACAAATGACAACCTACGCTAGAAATAAAAAATGTACAATCAATACTAACCGGTAGGTTTGTATTTTTATGCAAAATTGTGTTCATTAATGTGGCAAAAATATGGTTGTTGTTTTCGTTTTGAATGTGAAAATACGTTGTAAAATAGCATTATTATACGAATGAAAATCCAATGCTAATATTAAACATAAGGTTTGTATTATTATTCAAACTTACTTCACTATTCAATGAGTGGAACTAGACTTCTTCCAGTCTGTGAATCTGGTACAGAAATTAAATGAACACCGCAAGGGGTGTATAATATAGCAGCTGTACACAAACTTAAATGCGGTAAGCAAAGTTCACGTTTTGCGTGAAATAGGTTGTGAGATACCCCATATAAAATACTTCTGCAAGTATATGTTATTGATTTATTGTTTTATTTGAAGGAGATTTATGAAAAAACAACGATTCTCATTCCCAACGAGTGGAATAACACAATGGAAAACACGATCTTTGCTCTGAAAAAATAAATTAGTAAACTAAAACTAATAATGTCTAATGTGACTTATGTCTTTCAGGTACAGCTTAAGTTTTGTCACGAACTAAAAGCGCTTGTTGGAACTGTGAAGTCGCAATCTTCGTGCTATAGTAATAAAAGCAATATTGATCCTAACACAATCGATAAGTAACAATTTTCTTGGAAGAGTCTGCGAAACTCGTGAGATAAAACGGAAGTGAGATAGTCCAGGTTTTATGATTGGATCGAACTAGCTCAACAAACTGTGTCTTAGTAGAGTGATTGGAAAACGCTTAGAGCAGGTTGCGTTCTCTCTCTGTCTCGCTCTAAAGCTGTTTGCTGACTCGAGAGAAGGAGCTGCTTTGGACGTGAGCACTCAAAAGCCTTGCTGACACAAACACACTGGCGGTGCCGACCTTCTCAATGGTCTAGGTAGAGACAAAAACACATTTTATTATGCATTCCTGATAGTTCAAGTCTATGGTAAATACGTATTTACCGAGCGAATAGCAAATTTTATATTAACATATTATTACGTCTATTCTACAGCATATTTCCAACTGTTGCCTGAAGACAAAATATAATTATTTTATTTTATAATAAATTTAAGATGTACCCCTAATAAATAAAAAAAAAACAACATTCATACAACCTATACCTACCTTATTTGTCCCCGAAATTCAAATGAACCATCGCAATACACATAATAACTCAATATCCCCTTGCCCTTGCTTGCATTTTGAAGACAGTCGGATATTGCTATTCTGTTAATATTTTGTCAATTTGTTACAGTACATAAATTATATTTTCAGTATTGAATTTTTACAAAATATTCCACCTTCCAGTTACTGCCAACCTTTGAATTTAAATCGAATGATGATCCAATACGTAATATACCACAACATCTCGTGAACGATTCGAATAAGCCTAACTAGACATGGCCACTGGCCATGTATCCAACAACCAAGGTATTCCCAAATTTCGCGAGTTTCATGATTATATCCATCAACTTTGAAATTAATTAGCTCTGGAGGTCGAAATTCTCTACCTGTTCCTGCATGCAAAATATTAATATTTCTATTCTTTTCTTCATAAATTAACCATTTTAAAGCTTCAGGCGATTGTTTGTCAGCTAATCTGTATCCACTCAAAGGTATGATACCGATTGCATCTTGTTTTAAAAAGTTACGTCTTTATACACTTTATTACAAGCAGATGCGATAGTTATGTTTTCTCTGAATGGTTCGACATTTCCAACTGCAATGAACATTTCGTAACAGATTAACGTCATTCTTACAATATTTCTCCAATTTTGTGTGGCTCGTTGGTCTTGTTGTTAGCGTATCTGCTTCTAATGCGGAAAGTCCAGGGTTCGACTCCCGCCATAGTCAGAAGTTTTTTAACTTCTAATTTGGACTTAAGTCCATCAGTTCGTGTCTTAGGAGTTTGTTAACGGTGACTTTGGAGCCGTCCTAGCAACGAAGAACATAATAAATTCTGAGTTGTTCTGAATCGGCCATGTTGATTCTGGCGTTGATCCGCGTGTGTTCGCACTATCCATACCACTGATTGCTATATTTCCTATTAAAACAAACCCGATCTTTGGTTGGTTATCGCTCACTCGTCGATTGCGTCGGGGCCTACAGGATAGGCTTAGTCGCTTTGATTTACTGTCCCCCACTGAAAATCAGTTAAATAACTGAGTGGGTAGACTCTAAATACAATTTATTGGATGAGCGTAGCGAGCGAAGCGAAGATTCCATTTCACTACACTGGAGAAAAAAATCCGGAATGTTTTTTTTTTTCTTTCTTTCTTTTCGTATTTTTGTGTGTTTGTTCACACGATTCCGGCTAAACCTATACTCCAATTGCGATGAAATTTTATGAAGGCCTTCGAAATCTCTGAACTTAGAACTGCCACGTTTTTGAGCGAAATTATTTCTCATTAAAATCGCAATTTTTATTTTCGATTTTTAAAAAATACTTTGACTTATAACACCTACATGCTTTATTCGATTGTTGTTTTTCACAAAAGCCTTATTTAATGAATTAATATATTCCTGTGAAATTTGAGCGCAATCGAAAAATTATTTTATGAAAATCGCAATTTTACAAATTTTTTTAAATTTTTAAAACATTTTTCGACTTGTAACACCTACATGCTTTATCCGATTGTAATTATTTTTTCACAGAACCTTGATTTTATGAATTAATATATTGGTGTGAAATTTGAGCGCAATCAAAAAATAATTTCTTATGAAAATCGCAATTTTACGCATTTTTCGTTTAAAAAAAAAATTCTTCGGCTTATAACATCTACATGCTTTATCCGATTGTAATGATATTTTCACAGAACGTCAATTTTATAAATTTATACATTTGTGTAAAATTTGAGCGCAATCGAAAAATAATTTCTCAAGAAAATCGCAATTTTACACTTTTTCGTTTAAAAAAGCATACGCTCATCCAACAACGCGCCTAAAAAAGCGTTTGCGAAGCTTCCTAGTTTATTTTATTGGACTAAATGTTCATTAAGTTTTCCTTTTTCGGCTTCATAATGTATAGAAATGTTTACGTGCATCTCTTTGCATATAATCATAACCGAAATATGATTTATCAGGTATTAACACCTACATAATCTAGATTTTCCATAGTATTAAAAAAATGCGGATAATACCCTTTTTCGGAATTTAATTAAATGCTTTAGGCAGAGCTGACAATACCATAGGGAGGAAATTTAAAGAATCTATAAAACTTAAATGTTCAACCTTGAGTTCTAGAATTTTATTACCGCCAAGAATAAGTTTAGGAGTCCATCTTTTTTCAATGCATTTCTTTAAAATAAATTGAGAATCAAATCCACGCCCATTATGTGAAATACATATAATTTTGTTTATTAAGGGTCGCGGTTCGCAAAGATAGTTAATAAATTCTTCAACAGGATCATTCCAAAATGAGCGTTCTCGTTTTTTACATTGTAGACAGTCTTGTGTTATATCATCGCAATTTATACATAAATCACAACATGCTTGAGAAATTATAAGATTAGGAACGTGAATATATGTGGATGTACCTTGAACTTGCAAATTCTGAGTCGCTTCGATATAAAAAAATACAAACATGAACTTTTCAGACAATCATCTTTAATGTAAAACAGGCATGAAACATAAATGGCCCGGCTTAACATGCTTTGTACACACTGAACAATAAACTTTAAAACATTCATGATTAAAACCAATCATTTGGTTACAAGTTTTACACACTCTCCTTGCATCACAGACTGTTTTATTTTTGGTCTTGTTAATTAAATGCATATCAAAACAAAGAGTACTTCTAAAATAACGACCACACTCGTTACAATACTTGCTAATACCTACTGAGAATGTACAAGGAGGTACATTCATATGAACAAAAGTTTTTACATGTGTGATTTTGACCTCGTTGAAAACCATGGTTACGAAAACAAATAAAGTCTGTAGCCATAGCTGCTGTTAAATTTGTAATGACACTAAAGTGTTTTGTATTTGTTTAGAAGAAAGATTAACCCCTTGAAAATAAAAAGCATCACATTTTAATCCATTATAAACAATAATTTTGTAGTCTATAATAAATATTTGCAGTTGTTTCAGCTCATTAATACCACCGCTGTTATTTAGATTGATTTGTGAGTTTTCAACAAGGTCTAGTACTTTTTGTTGAATCTTTTTTCCGCAACTGTACATTGCATAATTTGGATCGTGATCTGCATGAGCAATGGCTATTATTATACCATGTGCTAAACAATTCTTAGAAGCAATTTCATGAACTATACTTTTTTAGATGGCTTAATTGGTCTAAGTACCGTCCTTTGCTTTTAATAGCTCTTGAATGTCCATTTCCAATAGGCATGGTTACATGATCAAAATCAATTAAAAGTTTATCAGAATTTAAAAATTGCACATTTGATTGAATTACTTTTGACAAAACGGACCAAACAATGTCAGCACTAATTTGGTCTCTTCTGCGAAATGGTACTCCCATTACTTTGTCCATTAAATTATCTGTATTTTTAATTTTGATTCTAATCATATCATTGGCTGGTACATGGAGAAGTACATTGTGAAGTAATTCTTCTATAGCATTTTTTAAATATTCAATATGATTGTTTTCAGATCCATTTGAATTAAGTTAAACTAAAATTTATCTGCCATGGGCTTTAAATCGTGGGTATGCACGTGTGATTGAATTTATGATTTTGAATTTTGGAGGATCTGGAGGTGTGTCTATAGACCGTTTCAAGAAGGTTTTTTCATTTTCAATCTAGAAAATCGTCAGCTTCGTCAAAAACAGTGAAATCATTGTGTATTCCCATATCATGGAACATTTGTTCAGTCGATCTATATCTTCTGTAACATTTTGTACTTCTTCTTCTTCTGCTTCTTCTTCTATTTCTTCTTTGAATAAACTTTCGAAAATTCTAATAATACTTTCGAATATTTCGAAGATCATCTGAGAAGATAAATAAAAATGAAAATGAAAACCCTTGCATACAGCAAACAATTTATTTTATACTCAATATTGGTAAGAATGATTTGGATAATCTCCTTGAGCTATTAATATTTTAAAACAGTTACATAAATTTAATTATTATTAAACAAAATTTACTTACATTGCGGTCTGTATTGTGGTGTTGTTGGTGACTGAGACTGAGACACTGGTGATTTTAACTGAGAAACGCATCTCTTTTATATCTCATCTTGCCATGTGAAAAAATGATTTTTTATCTTTAAAAACAACCAACGCCCTTGTTAAGTTCATGGTCTATAGATGCATTTATATTGAAACTTCAGCGCGTGCAGACTAACCTTGAAACATTGTATGAGCGCTTGCTTGTATCCTATTAAAAACGTGTTTTTATGACCGGTCTTTAAATTTTTATCTGTCTAGAACGTAATGCTCCGAGATGCATCCAATTAAAATCGTGTTTTTTACAATCTTGTTGTGACACTTTTTAAATCATTTATACACGCAATCAGTCTATGTGATTGATTCCCCCTTTAATTTTACTTGTCTAAAGTGTAATGCTCTGAGGTGCATCTCATGAAATTGGTTTATTATGCGTTTTAAACTAGAATCAATGACATAAGATGACACACCTGCATGCAATTAAAAAACTTATTTTTACAATTGTGAGGTACTGTGTAATTAATTGCATTTTGAAAACAAAAGATTACATTGTCCAAAGTGTGATGGGTTGAGACAGATATGCATTAACCTCATGTTTTTTTAAACAACTTAAATTGCAAACAATGCCTAAATATAAAGTATATCAAATTTATAAAAGCAGATGAATTTGGATAGAGATACACCCATTTGTCCTTGTAATGACCTGTTTTTATGCGTTTTAAACTTAAATCAATGACCTAATGTGGTCGATTGCGCATTAAATCATAAATGGAGGACGTCTGCATACATTTTTTTACAATCTGGTTGTGACAATGTTCTAATTTAAATGATGGTTTCTGTAATTGATGGCATTTGAAAACAAAGAGTACAGACAGAGATGAGTATTTTAACGATTTTAAGGTATTTTTGACTCGCAAACAACGCACATGCAGTTAAACAGGATTAAGTACATGCAATCTTCTAAAAGCAGATGAATTTGGATAAAGTTACACCCATTTGCCCTTGTAAGACCTGCTTTTTCGTTTCATAATTTCATCAGTTAAGTTCTGACCGCAACAACTCAACACAGTCAGTAGTCGTCTCCGTCTCAGTAGTCGTCTCCGTCTCAGTCTTCGTCTCCGTCTCCGTCTCAGTCTTTCGTCTCCGTCTCAGTCTTCGTCTCCGTCTCCGTCTCAGTCTTCATCTCCGTCTCAGTCTTCGTCTCCGTCTCAGTCTTCGTCTCCGTCTCAGTCTCGTCTCCGTCTCCGTCTCAGTCTTCGTCTCCGTCGTCGCTGTCTTTGTCCTGTAAGTCATAACAAAACTATTTTATTCCATCATAACTCTTTTATTCAAATCATATTTTAATAAATTCATATTATTGCAGAAATATGGATGCAGCATCAGGACCGATTGCCATTGGCGAATTTAATGAAGGGAATCTGCCTGATTCGATCCTAAAAGCAGAAGACCTCACCCTAAGGAAAACGTACCCCCACTTTCTATGGGTCTGCCTTATTATTTACCTGTTTTTATGGAGATAATAATCATAATAAATTCAAAATTTTCCTACCTAAACTGTTTGCTCAGAAAATATCTGATGACAATTTAGATGTTTTTAATAAGCTCATTGCAAGACCGTCGTTAGTTTACGATGGCCACGGGAGTTCAGGGGATAGAACCAACTATTTAAGTTTAACCATGTAAATTCATTTTTTCTTCTAAGGTGATGGAGTAAAACATTTTTTAATATTTTGGATACATATCATGTGAACGATTCGAAGAAGCCTAGGAATGTTGTAAATAATGCTGTACGAGTAGGGCGCACTAGATTTCACCACACGAAGAAGAATAAAATACGTATACACACTTCCACACATCCTTTGGGTAGTATAGGGATAATATAGTTTAGTATATCACCAAGCAAGTTTAGACTATCGTAGTGGTGTCGAATTTATGGTAAATGAGACAAGATTATTCATTGTTAACTTTTGTATGCACCTAATTTTATAAATACAAATCAATGGACTTTCCACTGTTATTAATATCTTTATTTATTTTATATATAATAACAGTGGGAAATCCAATAGTTTGTATTTATAACGTTACTACCTGTTATATAGTTTTATTTTTAATCACCTAATTTTAGCTTTAATAATTTTATCTAATTAAAAAGTGTAGGTACCTTATATGTAAAGTACATTTTTAACATTTACCATGTTGAACAAACATTAATTGGCAATTTTTCCCCCTAGTATAACACGGCCTCGTTATTTTTTATTTGAAAACACTCCATGAACGGCTCGGTGGGAGAGCTAAGTATAATACAAGTACTAATCGCACGTCAGGAACATGTACAGCACTCCGCCATAGTCCGCACACCCACAACCCCTAAAATATAAGTTCAATTAACCCTGTTTACACGTTCCAATTACTCCCTCTCAATATTCCGCTCTTTGTTTGTTTGTTTGTTTGTTGTGTTCGTTGAGGCAAAGTGTTGCTCGATGTGTGATGGAGTTGTGAGTTTTACACTTTAATTAACCACTGGGTTCGCTATATTGACGAGGGGGTTGAAGTCAGCGTGGGGGCTGGTCAAGTTGTATAGGGGATGATGGTTTGTTTTCTCCGTGTGATGGTTCACACATGTGTGGTTTAAACTTGTGGGTGGAACAAGTAATGAAGTATCCAGAGAGAGAGAGAGAGAGAGAGAGAGAGAGAGAGAGAGAGAGAGAGAGAGAGAGAGAGAGAGAGAGGGCAATGTTTATTCTGGACGAGATACGAGTAAACACAATACGAGCTTAATTAAGTACACAACCAATTCAACCAAAGAAAAATATACTCGTGTAAATTTCTTTCCACGTAAGCTATTGTTATAATGTCACACTGGGCTTCACAGCATGGAAGATACATTATCAGCACATTTTGACTCAGTACATTAAGGCCTTCAAACTTGTAAAGAAGTTTTATTGTTGTATCTGCAAACGATGTGTGTACAGAATTTGTAAATTATTTAATTATCACCTTGCAACAAGGTACATAATACATTATTTAATGTCCACCACTGAATTTCTGTTCTCATTGAATCTCAACAAATTCAAAGTTTTCTTATTAGTATTTAAAACGATTTGAAGACTTGGAATGATTGCCTATAAACAGGCTTAACAATATGAATGTACTTCAGAGTGGTAGAAGATAAGGATAGTCAAGAAAATCTTTGGAGTTAGAATACGAAGGACGAGCTACAAATGTAAGAGTAAGAGTTAGAGAGGTATTAGCAAATTGAAGATTGCATAATAATTATTATTATTATTATGTGTAAAACGTTGACATATCCAATATCCATGTAGGGAGTATTATTATATCGAGATGAGGTTCGTTATTTTTAATACATGTTACAGTTACCAGACAGTCGTGAAGGTGTTTCCAAGATCGAGAAAAGGAAAATATTATGAACTTCGTGAAACCAGTAGATAGGCATGTAGATCATCGCTGGAGACACGTGGAAATAGCGATTTGTGCGCAGAATTGTATGGCAAAATATTCATCAAAGTCGCTATGCATCACTTAATGTTCTGTTGTACTGTATTTGTTTTTCATGTTTGTGTAATCGTTTTTGTTATTACGCGTTTGCTGGGATATGTTTCAATCTAAAGTGGTTTGCATGTAACTTATTTGAAACACCCACCAGTGCACCCGCTTTAAAAAATCTCCCACTGCAAATCAGTTATAAATCTACCTCGGTAGACTCTAAACATGAATTTTTTATTATTTTTATTTATTTACATTTAAATTCGCAGTTTTTTATGTTACAAAAGCTGAACGAGCGTCAGAAATATCCGTAAGTGCTCCAGAGCGTAACCCATTAATATCCGATGTAATATTCATATGGATGACGTGCATGGCTAGTGGATTTACAAGTGAGTTTTTACGGCCGAGGAGGAGAAATCTCAAAACATTCACACACAACTTTGAGAAATGATTCAGATGGAGAAAATATGAACATAAATCCATCTCAGGCCGGTGTCAAACCCGGGTCTCTCGATTGCCGGTCGGGTGCTAATTATCGGTGAATCAATCGCGGTTTTCTATTTTCTCAAATATGCAACTAAGTAAAATAAAGTGAGTGGCTTTGTAATCTGATTCGATTAGAACATCTGATCGGGCACACGGCACATATCGCCTTTACAAAATAATTTCAAACTTCAGTTCGACATAGCACACCATTCAATGTATTTTGTGACATTAATTTTCAACTGGTTTTCTACAAGGTGCCTGGAGTTTTTTTTTACAATTTTCTTTCCTGCGAATTGTTTTTTTTTGTCGGTACAAATCGGTACAAAATATAGGTAAACTAGAAAATTCGCAGTAAAGACAATTCTAAAAAAATCTCTCTCAGACACCCACTGCAGTCATTGAACTGACCAGGTTGAACATTATTTAAAATGTCATTACCTAATATGAATGAGGGTTTATTTCCCAATTTCATAAGTTAGGAAACACTCCCGTAGGTGTAATTGAAAATATGGAAACATAGTTTATAACATTCTCTAATCTATAGGCCATTTGCTCGATACGCGCAACGTTTTTAGCAGTCAAAAGGCAAATGCTGTATTTAAATCCTATGAAATAAACCAACCCACACACTATACCTTACCTTTGGCTACAGAGGCGAAATTTTACTTGCCACTTGTCTACCGAAACATTTACAATGGCTTATATTTATTTTATGTTACTACATAGTTTTAATATTAAACACATTATATTGAATAATTAAGAGTTTATACTAACATTTACTTTTTTGAATCCAAGGTTTTTAAGCATTAGCTTTCTTTGAGGGCATAGCTATTAAAAAACATTTTGAGGATAATAAATCTTTAATATTTCAATTTGTACGAAACGTGGTTTTATGTTACTATAAACCCTTATAACTATAGAACAGAAATAATTTTATTTACTTCCATGTTTGAGAAAAAAATCTTGTGGGAAACCCTCCCAAAGGGTGCAATGCTCATTGCTCACTCCTCTTCAAGGGTCAAACTTGGTTTAATGGAGTTAATATAGGACAATTATGCCGAGGGCTGTTTAAGAGGACTCAATCCCTTACATTCGTGTAATCGACGAAGGAAAACCTCGGAGAAAACCTTCAGCCAGGATTGCCGGTCTCGACGGGATTCGGGTCCGGGATCTCCCATATCAGTCTCGCGTGTTTTACTCTTGAGCTGTATGGTTTAAGAATGTTTGCTACACATACCTCAGTTTCCACTAAAACAATCATCAATTATCAATCATTCAATCAATAATTTTACATAATTACAAAATAAAAGTACGGGTAAAAGGGTTGCCAATGTTTGTTACCCAGATCAGATACTAAAATAAAATGTTAATTATATAGGACAAGCTAAACATTGTTGATAACGTTTTAACATTTGCGGTCAAACCAGTAACATAAAGGAACTTTAACACTGTTACGAATGAACTCACTGTAGCGCACACATGCTCTGACTTTGGGGTAGAGTAATCTTTTCTGTTCTATACCGTTCTACCGAACTGATTTGGTAAGAAGAAAAGAGCAATAAAGTTCTCTAAACCCCTCTAGACTAGAAGATTTTATTGAACCTTGCAGGTATATATGAAGTGGATCAAAGAGGGACAATCAGCAACCTCACTTGACTTGAGCGTTGCATAATATACGTTGAGGGTTCGAACCTCATCGGGGCCGTATACATTGCTACGTAGAGCCAGTAAATACCATAGAAACAATTTATAGTATTGCCATCGTACTATCTCTTACCTTTTTCTCGTTTAACTTTTTGGACTTGAAAACTTTGAAAAGTACAAAATATTCTCTTTACGAAAAAGCTCTTACGATAAATTTCATAAAGTTGTTGAATTATTGAAAAGTAGAAAAGTAAAGTATCAATTTTGAAGGTGTATGCAGTACATTTATTGGACAAATCTAAATATATTGTAGTGCATCAGGTAAATTGTCTGTTTTAACTAGATTCTACCACACATTACATTTGCATTCAATAACGTAATTGAACAGTGTTCTGAAATACTTTCCACCGTGTGTTGGATTAATTTAACTTAAAACGAGACTTTCAAGAATATATTACAATGAGAGAATCTGGATCCGCGCCAAGTTCCTGCATAAAATGTTCACAACTTACTTATTTTCTTAGTATCTTATTTTCGTAAAACACTTGAAAACTCTAAATATAAAATATGCTATTTATATATATTTATATTTATATGCCTAAATAGTTAATGTAATGTATGAATCTCCAGGGCAAAGATGCGGAAAAATCTCTCTCCCGGATTTGCATCCCCTCTTCCCCCGGGACCCAGAGCCGTCGTTTTCTCTAGACTGGCTCGTAAAGCTCTAAACAGGATTTCCCTTCCAAGTGGGCTGGGCTCCTCTTCGTTGGCCAACCTGTTGCAGGAAGACGTTGCCACGTCGTAGGTGTTATACGAATACGTTTAAGACGTTGCCAAATCGTAGGTGTTATACGAATACGTTTAAAGACGTTGCCAAATCGTAGGTGTTATACGAATACGTTAAAGACGTTGCCAAGTCGTAAGTGTTACAAAAAAGACGTTTAAGACGTTGCCAAGTCTTAGGTGTTACAATAAAGACGTTTAAGACGTTGCCAATGCAAGTCGTAGGTGTTATACGAAGACGTTTAAGACGTTGCCAAGTCATAGGTGTTATACGAGGACGTTTCAGACGTTGCCAAGTCGTAGATTTTTATACGAATACGTTGAAGACGTTGCCAACTCGTAGGTGTTATGCGACGACGTATAAGACGTCGCCAAGTCATAGGTGTTTTTACGAAGACGTTTAAGACGTTTTCCAAGTCGTAGGTGTTATAGCGAGGACGTTTCAGACGTTGCCAAGTCGTAGGTGTTTACGAAGACGTTTAAGACGTTGCCAAGTCGTAGATGTTATACGAGGACGTTTCAGACGTTGCCAAGTCGTAGGTGTTATACGAAGACGTTTCAGACGTTGCCAAGTCATAGGTGTTATACGAGGACGTTTCAGACGTTGCAAAGCCGTAGGTGTTATACGAAGACGTCTAAGACGTTGCCAAGTCGTAGATGTTACAATAAAGACGTTTAAGACGTTGCAATGCAAGTCGTAGGTGTTATACGAAGACGTTTAAGACGTTGCCAAGTCATAGGTGTTACACGAAGACGTTTAAGCCGTTGCCAAGTCCGTAGGTGTTATACGAGGACGTTTAAGCCGTTGCCAAGTCGTAGGTGTTATACGAAGACGTCTAAGACGTTGCCAAGTCGTAGATGTTATAAAGAGGACGTACGTTTCACACGGCTGGCCAGGTTCATGCCTAGTTTCCATTTCGGATCATTGACGAACATAAATGTGATTAAGTTGTTGCCAATTAAATGGCAATTAACTTTAAAGTTTAAATCAGGGTTTTAAGTTCATATTCACCAAAATTGAAACCTTTTATAAAATGGATTTGCTTTGATTTACAATTTTTCAATCATGTCAAAAACGGTTTGGCACTGTGGTATACAGATTCGTAAATGAGAAATCGTGTTCAAGTGTGGGATTTGCCTTACCAATAGGACTTCCGACTTTCCTCAACCGGATAGTTGGAGCAAAGGATTAGTTAGTAGGAAGCGGCAGAGATGACATTCAAGGGAGTTCAAAAACTGGACGAGATTAGAAGCAACGTTATAAGAAAGAAATTATGACTGGAGAAATTGAGGTTTAAATTAGGCAGGGGACGTTTAAGATTGTTTGGGCATATGAAGAAGAATGCAGGGGGATATGGTACCAAGACGAGACTTCGAAGCAGGGTAGGAATGTAAAAGAAAATTAGGAAGACCAAGTGAAAGATGGAGAAGATTGATCGTAGTAGTCGCAGAAGAGCGTGCGCTGGTAAATCGTGGAACCAGGTGATGGAAGTAAAGCTGTGGGAGGACAGGAAAGGATTGGGGAAATTGGTGGAGAAGCAGAATGCAGAACGAAAATGAAAATGAAGATAAATGACTATGAAGATGATGAAGAAACGCTGAGCCCGGCAAACTCGGCACAAAATTGTTGCGTGCCCTAGATATCGGTGGGAAGAACACCACTCAAACCAGCATTGTTGGAAATGAGTATGGATTATTAACTTTTCACTAGTGTTTTAGGAGTTTTTGAAAATAAATTTGCACAATATATTACATTATTTAAAACGAAAGCAGTAAATAAAATGTTGCCAAGCTTTGCAAGGATTCAGTCACGGGACAAAGGAAATGTATATATTGTTCAGTGCGCATATGTATAGTTGGTTCACAAGCTTGGCCCTTCTTTTAGATCTCAATGCTTTTCAGTGTGTACAATTTGGCTGTATTTATTCAAATTTTGTACGATGGGATATGAAATACTTAAAGAATTAACGAAAAGTCGGTTGCTTTTATTTAAATATAAATTTGGACGCTAACATAACATTGATATTATTTTACTACAATTCAGAAATTAAAATAGTCCGCCCCAACCGGGATTCGAACCACGGGTCTCCCGCTTTCTAGCGACCCTTGGTTCGAATCCCGGTTGGGGCGGCTTTTTTAGTTTCTAAATTGTAGTAATTTTTTTACGATACACCTACGGGAGTGTTTCCCGACCAACCAAATCGAGAAATAACATTGATACACACCTACCTGAATACACGAATAAAAATGTAAATATATTTAACAGCATTTTGTATTTTTTGTTTGGTGATATGTATGTTTTTTTTTGTTGTATATTTTTGGATCTATGAATGTCACCGAACCATTGATATTGCATTAAATAAATAAACGTAAAAAGTGAAAAGAGTGCCGAAAACATTAATTTCCAAAAACCCTACAATAATTATTAATGGTACCATGAGTGAGATGAACGATGGTGCCCAGTGACTAAATTAATTATTTGTTTCCCTCCACCATGATTAAAATTAGACGCGCATTGTTAGCAGACAGCACACTATAATAAGCATATCAATAGAATGGCTGCTTGTTCAAAGCACTAGCTAGTTATTGTGCTTATTAACGCAATATTTAATTAAATACTGGAAGGATTGATAGGCTTTATTGGATTCCTGAATAATAATTAATTGTCGAGTTGTCAACCCCTCCTTTGTGTCACAATCAGGAGTGGTAGATTGCTTTATTTGTACAAAGAGAATGGCGCACACAATACTCCTACTCTATGACTATATTACTGCCTCACGCAAAAAAGATAAACCTTGGTACAGTCATGATCAGAATCGAATATTTGCAAATAAAAATACTATCAGTAATCTATATTGATATTTTTGAACACTGACATCTTCATTTTATCATGTTTACTTTATAATACCGATGTAACAAATAAACATCAGTAAATAATGGCTACTCTAACTTTTATTTCAGCCAGTAAATTCAAAAGATGTGATCAAATATTTCATAGAAAATTTGATAAACTTTAGTATTAAATAACCTGAGTAGAGCTAACGTAGCATATTTAATTATCTAACCATGTTTGACCAAGTAAAATAAAAATCCCGCAAGTAAAAAATGCCATATTTTCAGGAGATTATAAAACAACAGTATACACGAGAGGATTTATGAAATAATTCTGCAGCGTAGCGAACGGAAAACTGACCCAAGATATTTTTTAAATTCATTTTAATGACATAAGCAAACATAGACTCACAAAAACAATTTTTAAGCAACCGTTCGGACAAAATGCGCCACTGAAACCAAGGGAATGTGGGAGAGACGACCGTGCTGGACAGATCTGACCCAGGGGTGGGTTCTCATGTTATCTCGTCTCGTTTGGCTTCGATTTATTATTTTATTCAACGATTTATCGTGGGATTCGGCTTTTCACAGAGGGACATATGAGATACATCTAGTCATTATTGGCAGTGGCTGGTTTTAATCAGGTGACTTTATAAAATGAGTCTAGTTTGTAAGCATAATCTATATTCAGTTTGGTTTGGCCTTAGGGAGTAATTAAGTCTCGTATACCACGTAAGCTGAGCGAGTTGGAATGCCAGCCAGTACAACACCATCTTTGTGCGGCTTGTTGGCTTGTTGTGGTTAGCGGCTCTGCTTCTAATGCAGAAAGTCCAGGGCTCGATCCCGCTCAAGGCAGAAGTTTTTTTTAACATTTCATTTGGACCTGAGTCCATTTTGTGTAAACGGTGACTTTGGAGCCGTACTAGAATGTACTAGCAACGAGGCACACAATAATTTCAAAGGTTGTTCCGAATTAGCCTTGTTGATTCTGGCACTGTCTGTAAGTGGTCATGTCCAGCTTGATCGATCGGTGTTTTATCCTTAAATAAGCTTGTCTTGTCTTATTTTCATTCTACGCTTGTCGATGGTGTCGGCGGCTTGGTCTGCCTAAAATTTTATGTCCCCCACTGAAAACCAGTTCTGTGATTGCATGAGTGGGTAGACTCGCTAAATACGAATGTATTTATTTATTTATTGTTGTTTGTTTGTTAACAATGTTTCGCTCTTTGACAATATTAATTGCACAACACAGCACATGTATGTGCTAAGCTAGTAAGCCAACTCACGGAACGCCCGCGGTGCAAGTCTAGAACACACGACATACTAAACCCCCTACGACCATGAGCAACATACGGGAACAACAAAAAACCAACGTGAAATAACGAAGGCTTTTCTTAAAGCTACCACCCTATGCAAACAAGAACATGCCAATGAGAGCACATGCCCTTGAACCTAACCGAGGCGAGCTTTTGTATAAACTTTTGCATAAGCTCGAGAGCTTTTAGATCAAACCGGCGGTTGCTATAGAAAATCAATGTACAAAGGGAGCTTGGCAAACACTCTTGCCGAGCGGCAAACGCAAAGCTAAGGTCTTACTAAAATACAGCGCAGGCATTTTCGAGAACATAAATATTTAATAGATATTACCAACTGATAATTTACATTTGGACCAGACGACACCTTTTCTTCACATGAAAATATTATTAAGTTGGACTAAGTTTAACAAGAAGGTTGATTTCTATGCGAAATGAATGTTGGCAATGGTTAAAACAACCTTTTCGGGGATGTTGAATACCAACAACAGAGGACCACAGAATTTAGATGGAATTCAATTTCTGTTCTTTATCTCCACTATATTCTACAAAATAGCTATTTAAAAAAAATGCATTGATGTTATTTTGAACGCAATTACATTTTTTGTATTTTTCTGACAGCATATAGTTTTGTTTAGGAATAATACATAATGATCTATTCTTATTGTTTATCAACTTATTAAATTTTAACAGAAATAACTAATTGAATACGAAATGCAAGTAGTCCATTTCGTTTAGTGCTACATGTTGGAGTAATTGCAATGATTATTATAATTTTATAATATATTATATTCTTTTTTTTCCTACACCTTTTTTATATCTGATTCATTAATTTAATGCATTTAATATACTTTTTATTTGTTATCAAAATTATTGTTTTAATGTATTTTTGTTGTAATGTTTCAAATATTTACTAAACTGTAGTTCATTGTTGTGTCTGCATATTTGTTGTTGTGTGTGCACTGAATAGGATAGACGTTATAGATAAATAAATAAATACAAAATTAATCCAACTAGCATTTTACAAGAATGTAGACTCCTAAATACTATTTAATAATTTTACTTTGAAAGAAGTTGTTAAGCTATTTAACAGAACTAAGATATAAGTCGCAAATAACAAATTTCTTTAAACCCAAACTTTTATAAATGATAGTAATAGTATAATCTTTAAGTTTAAAGTTAGATTAAACCATTTAATATTACACTGTGTAACCACGTGTGAGAATTGGGTTGTTTAATTCGTGGATCATATTTTTAAATATAAGAGAGGGGCAATAGAGCGCACCTTTAGTAAGTTAATAACAATTTGGGGTACATATTGTTGCCATCTTCAGGAACTGCCGCTAGAAATTAAACTAAAGAAAAAAGTTTGATACAACAATGATAGAAGTAAATTTTTTAAATTTTTATCGTGGGAAACCTGTTATAGGGTGCAAATAGCCCCTCTTCAGGTGAACTATGTATGTGCGGATAGGAAATTGTGAAGGGATGTCCGAGGGCTGTTTAGGAGGACTCAATCCCTTGCATTCGCCTTAACGACTGAGGAAAACCTCGGAAAAAACCTTCAGTCAGGATTGCCGGTCTCGACGGGATTCGAGCCCGGGACCTCCCGAATCAGAGTCGCGCGCTTAAAGCCCGAGCCAACACTGTCGGTAATGTTAGAAGTATTGATGTATGTTAACGGATCGAAAAGAGCTTGAAGACTATTTTACGTTCATCTTACAATGAAATTTATTCAATTACGCAAAATACATACACACAAAACAAAATATGGAACTACAAATCTTCGATGGAGATCGTATGCACAACATTTGAGGAGCATATGGAATTTACATCACCAGTCATCCGCCATATTGAAAGTGACCTTTGCATCAGCATTAGCGTCCATTTTGTTTTAGGTGCAACAATATTGGTGCTAAGATCGAATATCGGCCCTGTACTTTCACATAAAAGAAACCAATACACTTCCGTCACGAAGGAATTGTAACTCCCTTGGCCGCTATGTATGCGTTGAGTATACCAACATTCTCACAATTCTTATAAAACATATTCTGACAGGAATTGGAAAAGAGGGAATAGACTTGACATAATATAGAAAAAAAATAAAAAATGGCAGCACTGCACTTTGCTGCCAGTTCAGCGTAGTATTATCTGTCGTGCAGAGAGAGAAAGAGCGAGCGGATACATGAGAACTCCCTCGGCATCGTGTACTTGTAGGCGGGCAGGAGATGACGGGCTCCATTTAGACCGCCCTCCGCCCATAATGCTACGAGACGCGAGGGATGATTAGTTTTGAAGAGCTTTAAAACTTTCAAAGTAATTAAACAACTTTTTGGAACGAATAGCAAAAGTTGTTCCCTTTAATGATTTGGAAGCGATTATTCAATTTGAATATTCAAATTTGAACTTTTATGTTTAAAAGATTGCAGGCAAATCTAATAGGAATACAATTAAAATAATTTGCTTGGATAGGTTTTCTTTCAGAATAATGTAATAAACTTTCGAGATTTAGACGTTGATTTCACATTTCAAACGCTTATAAAAATGTATAGAAGTATGAAAATTAAACAAAGTACAGAAAATAATCATAGATTCTAATTATGATGTTAAATCAAGCACTGGTACGGGAGTACCAAGAGGGGATCGAAGCTACTTAATCAGTAGTTAGTCGAAGAAGACTACAAGTAGTATTCTAAAATAAAATAATGTGCCGTATTTTGATATTTTGGGTGCCAGCGACGGCTTAACTTACCACTAAAATATGAAAATGTGAACGAGCTTTGCTTGTTCTCCCATTGTGCCGTATCATGAATGGTGAATGTTAAAACTTTTGTAGGGGGGGGGGGGGGGGGATGTAATGTTTCTCGTGATGCTTCGTGGAATACTTTCTGGCTGCAGCTTGCGTACTACGGCACACATATCTAGGGCGACGGTCGTCGCCCGGCAGTCAAGCGCATGCGACTGCTTAGGCGACACCGAACTCCGGCCCTATATACAGCTACGAGAGTTGGGGGGTTTTCAGCTATCTGCACACGCCGCCCCGAAAGAGTTACAATCTTGAAACTCGGAATATGACCTGGTATGTGGTCCATGACATACAAAAAAAAATCAACCCGATCCGACAACTCGTTATGTGTAAAAAAAAAACGGCTCTCAACATCGTCAAATTCCTTTCGGCTGGCTGGGTGGGTGGGTGGCTGGCTAGGAGTTCTCCGCGGAGATTAATTTAGCCTACAGAGAAAACGGTAAATCTTAGAACTATGAAACTTGGACCACACTTAGATGTACTTCAGACGCAGTGACGTTTGCTTTCAAAACCAAAATCGGGTAACAGGGACCGGAGAAAATCAAAATTTGGATGATAATCAAAACGCGTAATTACCAAGGCGTGGTAATTTGTAAAAACTTGAAATTAAACATGCTATTAACCATTATAAATATCTTGCGTCCAAAACACAAGGGGCTAAATTTGGGGATGACCATGGGCCCAAAAATGACAAAAAACATATCTGAACTTTAAGAAATGAATCATTCAAAGAAAACGCTACAACTGAGATGTTTCAAACGTGGAATACATTTTGATATCTCTCATTCTTTATCACTTTTGAATATGGAAAGCAAAATTGGGTAACGGGTACCGGAGAAAATCAAAATTATCAAAAGTAGTTAATTCAGTACTCTTATAAATAATACGCTATACTGAGAAAACGGTTCATCTTAGAACTTTGAAACTTGGGCCACACTCAGATGTACCTCATATAACAAAAACCGGGCAATTGGGACCGGGGAAAATCAAAATCAAAATCAAAACGCGTAATTACTCAGGCGTAGTAATTTGTACAAGCTTGAAATTAAACATGCTCTTAACCATTATAAATATCTAGTGCTTATGCTAGTGCGTTGGTCTTGTTGTTAGCGTATCTGCTTCCAATGCAGAAGGGCCAGGGTTCGATTCCCGCTTAAGTCAGAAGTTTTTTAACTTCTGATTTGGACTTAAGTCCATCAGTTCTTGTCTTAGGAGTTTGTAAACGGTGACTTTGGAGCCGTCCTAGCAACGAAGCACATAATAAATTTCAGAGTTGTTCTGAATCGGCCTTGTTGATTCTGGCGTTGATCCGCGGGTGTTCGCACTGTCCATACCACTGATTGGTATATTTCATATTAAAAATATCGATCTTTGGTTGGTTATCGCTCACTCGTCGATTGCGTCGGGGCCTGCAGGGTTGGCTTGGTCGCTTTGATTTAAAGTCCCCCACTAAAAATCAGTTATATAACTGAGTGGGTAGACTCTAAATAATTTTTTTTTATTTTTTTATTTAAGGGGTATCTTTGGGGGGACCGTGGGCCCAAAAATGTAAAAAAACAACTTTGAACTTAACAAATTTAATCATTCAAAGTCCATCATTCACACCTTGATAGCGAACGAACAACAAAAAGATGTAATATCCAACCAAATCAAAAATTTGTAAAAAAAACGGCAGCCAAGCTCCCCTTCAAAAGTCTTCGGCTGTGAATGCTGTGAGTTATAGAAGTTGAGCCAAGCTTTTTATTCTTTCTCCCTAGTTTCGCTTTGAAAATAAGTAAGATCATTTCGCCTGTTGACGAGCGCCAAGCCAACGATTTTTGTGGTAAAAAAGTAAAATTTTTAAACTCGAAATCATAAAAAAATGGCTTGGCCATTGAATTTGGTTCATGGCCAAGATTTTTTTTATGATTTCGAGTTAAAAATTTTACTTTTTTACCACAAAAATCGTTGGCTTGGCGCTCGTCAACAGGCGAAATGATCTTACTTATTTTCAAAGCGAAACTAGGGAGAAAGAATAAAAAGCTTGGCTCAACTTCTATATCTCACAGCATTCACAGCCGAAGACTTTTGAAGGAGAGCTTGGCTGCCGTTTTTTTTTACAAATTTTTGTATTTGGTTGGATAATACTTTCATCCGCCCTCACTTCTTTCGCCCACACGGCCCCAGCGCTTCGTTGGAGGATGTCTGCAGCAGACGGGTCCGTCGCATCGCGTGGCTTGCTACGATGACGCAGAATGAAGATGTCTACTTTGAAACCGGCGTCGGCTGCGTCGGCGGTCTCAGCGTCCTATTAGATTCCATCTCAGGGGCTTACGTGCAACGTCTTCACGCAGGCTACCTCCTCTCGCGTCCTCGCACTCTCTTAAAGTACCTTTAACCACCTTTGGTTTGCCCTGCCCGTCGTCTAACTAAACAAATAGTTATCTCTTGGTGTTTTTTGATGAGTAAATAAATGAATAAAATAAATAAACAAATAAAAAAAAAAATAAATTAGTCTTTAGAATTTATTCCAACTCAGTTATAGAACTGATTTTCAGTGGGGGATATTAAAATTAAAGCCGACCAAGCCATACCCTGTAGGCGCCGTCACCATCGACGAGCGAACAATGAGCAACTCAAAAGTAGAGACCTACATATTTATTTATTATTTGTCTAAAAACTTATAATTACAAGGTAATTGAGCAATAGATAGAATGCAAAAATCGGGCCTATGAGGACCATTCATTAAATTGATTTGATCCTTGTATAATAAATTGGTGGATGATATGGATTGTGATTCATAAAAAGGTGATCGTATCGTGGTGATTATGTGGTTTGAACGATGATGGGGCACTATAATTAAATCTAGTTCGTCAAGGCAATATACAGAGGATTTACAGAAAAGGTTGTAGAGTCTGTCAATAAAATACAACTTTTTTTGTATGATTAGGGGGGGGGGGGGGGGGGGGGGAATCCTCCAAAGTCACGGGGCATAAAGACCGTCCCCATGTTATTTATTATGGGAGACTTTGCCGATGGGACCTAGCTCGAAAAATACCAAGTTTGACAAAAAAATCGGGTCATGGTGGACCCAATAATTTTTCTGTTACTTTCTAAATTCATAACTTAGCCTGAATAAAATATTTTTTTGAGTTAAACGAGTGACTACCCCTTTAACTAAATGTATGCAATTTTATGTTATTCACTTGAAAAGCTGATTTACATAGCAAAACCATATTCCTGTGCCTTACGGTCTTACCAAAGAGATTCAAAGGAGTCAAGCTTTACACAAAGTCAAGTCGTACAAATCATCTTCCTGTGTAGCAAGTTCAATTATTTGCAAACTTGACAAACATTTTGCTACTAAAAAAGTAATCAAATAGTCATACCATTGAGTATATAATGGTTATATACTCAAAGGTCATACTATCGATTATGTCCCCATACTTGAAATAGCATCGATCTACACAGTACACACTGTTAAATTAGTAACATTTTTAATTAATTGAAACCACATTTCAGAACTTCCCGACACAATAATCGGTGCAGGAGTTATTTTATTTCTGTTCTAAAAGTGATCGATAATATTAAGATGTGCATTGCATACATCGATAATAATACTAGGGAAACGCCAAAGTCGTTGTTAGACGAGTGAGTGAACCATGTGTTGAGTACCCGGTAACATTACTTTTTTCCCCTACCTTAGGCCTATCTAGCCTATCTTAGGCTACAGTGGCGCATTATGGCCTTACAGTTGACGCGCCCTTATACCAACGAAACTTAAAAACCCTATTATTTATACGAATATAATTATCAAACTTAAATATGCAAATGTTCCCGGGTACTCAACACATGACTCGCTCACTCGTCTAACAACGACTTTTACGTTTCCCTAGTCTAGTTGACCAAGGCGCCCTTATAGCCGAAATGTGGGAGACGTGGGTTCAATCCCCGGGTCGGGAAAGATTTTGTAATTATTTCTGGATTGTATTTTTAAAATTATTAAACATGTTTTGAAATGCATATAACGCAGTGTATAGTCCATCATCTGTGACAATACTAAGGAAAACAGCCAGTACGAAATACGTGAAAATATTGAAAGGTTTACTCAATATACGAGCGGAATTCGGGGGTACCTTGACGTTCAACATTCGATAAACCTTGCATGGGCACGGCATTTCACAGCCAGGTAAATAACAAACAAAAATGACCTTCAAAAATAAAACCATTGTTGGATGAGCGTAGCGAGCGTAGCGAGCGAAGCGAAGATTCCATTTCACTACACTGGAGAAAAAAATCCGGAAAGTTTTTTTTCTTTTCTTTTTTCTTTTTTTCTGTATTTTTGTGTGTTTGTCACCACGATTCCGGCTAAACCGTTACTCCAATTGCGATGAAATTTTCTGGAGGCCTTCGAAATCTCTAAACTTAAAACTGCCACGTTTTTGAGCGCAATGAAAAAATTATTTTTCATGAAAATCGCAATTTTACGATTTTTTTCGATTTTTAAAAAAATTCTTCGACTTATAACACCGACATGCTTTATCCGATTTTAATGATTTTTTCACAGAACCTTAATTTTATGAATTAAGATATTCGTGTGAAATTTGAGCGCAATCAAAAAATTATTTGTCATGAATATCGAAATTTTACGGGTTTTTTCTTTAAAAAAAAAACAGTTCTTTGACTTATAACACCTACATGCTTTATCCTATTGTAATGATTTTTTCACAGAATTTAAATTTTATAAATTTATATATTCGTGTTAAATTTGAGCGAAATCGAATAATTATTTCTTATGAAAATTGCAATTTTACGATCTTTTTCTTTTTTTAAATAACGATTAATTAAAATTTACAAAATTTAAGTTAATTTTTTATTTAATTTAATTTAATTTAATTTAAAAAAAATAACGACTTAGTAAAAATTTTTTCACAGACAACAGAAAATCCGCATAACACATGGCAGCTCAATGCACCAATTACGCTCATCCAACAACGCGGCGGGACTTAAGCGTATTCCTATACAATTGTTAGGTCTATTTTTCAGTTTAATATTTCTTGTAGGTTTAAATCGAAATGGATTGTGCCTATTTCGTTAGCAGTTCTCAGTTACCTGGTTACGGATGTCTGTTTAAAATTTCAGGTCAAACTATTTGGCCGTTCGGCGGTATGAGCCCGGAGAGACAGACATACATTGAACACAGTCACGAGAAGGTCCGATCGAGTAGCGTTGTAGACTACGTTTGCTGCGCTCACTCGTCTAATAAAACAAATTATACACATATATAGTGTTGATACAATGTAAGCAGAAAGTATGTGTTGAAATATTTAAATAAGATGGTCACCGTAAACAAAATTAATGTTTTGCTGCTGTGCAATTTAACTTTAATTCAGAAATTGTCAATATTTATTTGGCTTTACATATAATGAATGATGGGCATGAACGAATGTCCGTGTTTGTAATGTATAGACCTGACCCGAATATAATAATATTTTTGCCTGTAAAGAACATCGCACTCTTAACATACCTGTCTGATAAATGGTTAATATAATAATAACCATCGTTCCCAGTCACTGTGAAAATGAACTTAACATAACATGAATGAAGTACAACAATAACATTATTCATGATTATATTAATTGGATGAGCGTAGCGAGTGAAGCGAAGATTCCATTCTACTACACTGGAGAAAAAAATCTGGAATGTTTTTTTTTCTTTTTTTCTTTTCTTTTTTTTGTATTTTTGTCTGTTTGTCCACACGATTCCGGCTAAACCGATACTCCGATTGCAATGAAATTTTATGGAGACCTTTGAAATCTCTGAACTTAGAACTGCCACGTTTTTGAGCGCAATCGGAAATTTTTTTCTCATGAAAATCGCAATTTTACGATTTTTTTCGATTTTTAAAAAATTTCTTCGACTTATAACACCTACATGCTTTATCCGATTTTAATGATTTTTGCACAGAACCTTTATTTTATGAATTAAAATATTCTTGTGAAATTTAAGCGCAATTGAAAAAATATTTATCATAAAAATCGATATTTTACGTTTTTTTTTTTTTTTTTAACAATTCTTTGACTTATAACAACTACATGCTTTATCCGATTGTAATGATTTGTTCTCAGAACCTTAATTTTATGAATTAATATATTCGTGTTAAATTTGAGCAGAATTGAGAAATTATTTCAAATAAAAATCGCAATTTTACGATTTTTTTTTAACAATTACGATTAATTAAAACAAATTTAAAAAATTAAGTTAATTTTTTATGTAATTTAATTTTAAAAACATTTCAACTTAATAATGATTTTTCCACAGAACAACAGAAGATTCGCATAACACATGGCAGCTCAATGCACCAATTACGCTCATCCAACAACGCGGCGGGACTTAAGAGTTTTCCTAGTAGCTGATACATACGCTGTATTATTTTGCATAACAGGGCCTAATTTGACTGTGAACATCGAGTGTATATTAAAATTGCAAATTTTACAGTTTGGTGGACGTCGCTTGTAATCATAGAATTAAGTTTATTTACGTACATTTACTCACATTATGTGTGGGATGTCAGGCTGTCACCTTTATTCACAGAGCGTAAAACAGTAAGAAACTATCCATGGTATGAATGCATCCATATAGACCCACAATGTGAGTCAAGGTATCAGAATAAAGAATGTTTTAATGTTGCTCATCCGACGACAAAGCAACGGAGAGTTGTATAGTAAACCGAACTCACTGAATAACGTTGCGTGCTCTTGAAAGTGGAACGGAGGGAAGTTTAAAAGGAAACGCTGTGTGTTTTGAATAACACATGACGCACTGAAAGCGGATCTTTGTTTAGAACATTCCTGAAAGATAAACAAGATTTTCTTACGTTTGTAATTCCGGATAATATACATAAGGCTTGTTCGAGCTAGGAATTGAGGAACCTATTCTGTATTTTCTATTCAAAATTGATTTTGAGCAATGGTGTGGATGTGGAAATAAATAATTAATTATTTGCGCTATTGGTTTTGCACAAAATTTGGAAAATGTTTAATTCTCGTCCAAGGGGTGTAATACATTGTAAGCAACAAATCAGGTGACATTTTAACTTATCATCCCAAATAATAAAATAAAATACAAAATTCAAAATTCAATAAAATATTGAAATCTATTTTGCAATTTATTAGGTGACATCTCGAGCCAACCATTTTGAACAGTGCATGGCGTTCATCAAAAGGCGTGCCAAGACAAAAAAAATACTTTATGTACTATGACACGTTTCTGTTGTGTTGGGGGCTGTTGAAAACATTTTCAGAAATGGCAAATAAACATCCCTTACGTCTTGTGTTCTGATGGATGCGACTTGTCAACAATCAACGTCATAGATTAGAGCATTAAAACCAGAGCCTCAACCGGAGATCGAGTTTACCTTGTTTACATGGAGGACTGAGTACGGAGTTGAGTACGGTTTTTGGTCTCAGTACCACATGTAAACACATGAAATAAGGTACCGAACCGGTTGGGTTCGGTCCGACGAAATGGTGGGACCGAACCGAAATACCGTACTGAGTACTCACATGTAAACAGCTTCCTGAGAGGGAAACGAACTGAAAAATATGCAGCCTAATTGCAAATGTCATAAATAAGTTTTAAAATGTTGTATCTATTTTTAACTTCTGTTCGTTGGGCTCCAACTTCAAATGTAGATCATCCACGCCTAGGCCTGGCCTTCAATCCTACCCGTATTTACGAAAACGACATGAAAGTAAGGTTATGTAACAGTGATGTTTTGAGCAATCGCCGTAAGATGGCGTCGATGCTGCACTGAATGTCAGTTCAGTTCTAGTTGGGTACTCGACATGTAAACGCTTCAAGGACATTGGAACCGTACTTAAATTTCAGTACAGTACCGGTACTGGACCCAGTCCTCCATGTAAACAAGGCTAATATCAACGTAGACGAACGTGACGTATAGAAAATGAGGATACGGGGCTAATGCGACCGACACATTGCCATTAGTCACGACGAAGCGAAGTATGATTGTATTTCACATTAATTGCCATCGCCTCTTGCTATAACCCGGTGATAATATCGTCGTGGCGTGCGAAGTGTGTTATCAGCGTTGACAACTTGTCACGGACAGAACCGTTCATTCGTTCAGTCATTCACGGACGTGTGATGACCGATAAGATCGGTGAGAACGACTTTCTCTTGAGTCTAGCACACTCATAAGCAGACCTTTCGGCAGCAAAGTGAAGTTATTCAATATAAGTATAAAAACCGACAGTGTTGGCTTGACGCTTATTCTGGATGTCTCTGGTCTGAATCTCGTCGAGACTGGCAATCCTGACTGAAGGTTTTTTCCGAGGTTTTCCTCAGTCGTTAATGCGAATGCAAAGGATTGAGTCCCGGACATCCCTTCACAATTGTCTTATCTGCAACATACCTTATTTACTTGAAGATGGGAATATTGCACCCTATATTACAGGTTTAATTCCCTGAGTAATATTTTAAAGTTTAATATCATTAAAAATGTAATTATAAATCTGCGATTATTTCACAAACAATTCCAAATAAATATATGTATATATTTTCACTACATTCAAGTTTCAATATATAACATGATGCCACAGAATATTACAGCAACACACAAGCGCAACGTAACGCACTTCCTGAGGCGTCAACAGTAACCTGATACGCCGTGGAAACCGCATCGAAACTCAACGGTGATGACTTTTTGTTTGGAAATTCTCCTGGGAAACTTGCCCATGTTTCTGACGATAACAACAACGCTCTTACGATAATGCGGTATAAGATTTAAACCACTTCACTCCCACTGTATTTAAACACGAGACTTATTTTTAGTTCCCTATAGTAGTACCTGGTCCGTTCTCAAAAAATATATATATGAATATATAGGCCTATACATAAATATGCATCAGAATAACTAAAATCTTATCTCTTTCGAGACGTGTGAAAAACATGTAGTTTAATTTTAATCAATAGTTTTTATTTAAAGTATATTTGATAGGTAGGTTACCATTATATTTTAAATGCAGACCTATACCCGAGCCTATACCTACCCTCATCTAAACAGAGACACAATAAGACCGAAACAAGAGACGAACAAGTTTAGCAATAAATTATACTAGGAAGCTTCGCAAACGCTTTTTCAGGCGCGTTGTTGGATAAGCGTAATTGGGGCATTGAGCTGCCATGTGTTATGCGGATTTTCTGTTGTTCTGTGAAAAAATCATTACTAAGTTAAAGATTTTTTTAAATTAAATTATAAAAAATTAACTTTTTAAAAAAATTAATCGTCATTTACAAAAAATTAAAAATCGTAAAATTGCGATTTTCATAAGAAATATATATTTGATTGCGCTCAAATTTAACACGAATATATTAATTCATAAAATTAAGGTTCTGTGAAAAATCATTACAATAAGATAAAGCAAGTAGGTGTTATAAGTCAAAGAATTGTTTAAAAAAAGAAAAACCGTAAAATATCGATTTTCATGAGAAATAATTTTTCGATTGCGCTCAAATTTCACATGAATATCTAAATTTATAAAATTAAGGTTTTGTGATAATATCATTACAATCGAATAAAGCATGTAGAAGTCCAAGATTGTTTTTTTAATCGAAAAAATCGTAAAATTGCGATTTTCAAAAGAAATAATTTTTCGATTGCGCTAAAAAACATGGCAGTTCTAAGATTTAAGATTCCAAAGGCCTCTAGAAAATTTCATCGCAATTGGAGTATTGGTTTAGCGGGAATCGTGTGGACAAACATACAAAAATACAGAAAGAAAGAAAAAGAAAAGAAAAAAAGACTATCCGGATTTTTTCTTCAGTGTAGTAGAATGGAATCTTCGTTCCGCTCGCTACGCTCATCCAATTAAATAAATATATTATTCTGAAGGTTAAATTTTAGATGCCTGCTAGTAGCGGGCCCCAGGCAATTTACCAATATCATGTTTCCTCTCCAAAAGTTTATTTTATTTTTTATTCCATTCACACGTACACTCGGCGTCAGAAGTAAATCAAGTGGTCTCGCTGTATATACAATACACAGCCCTTGATTTACTTCTGACGCCGGGCGTACATAAACACGTTAGAACGTGAACTGGGTCGGTCAGTGCTAACTTCCCACAACACGTCAACTATATCCTTACTCGACTATATGTTGGAAACAGCAGAGTTGGAACCGTCAGCTGGAGCCTGACTGCAGAACAAATAGTCAGAGCTGAGCAGGAGTATCGACAGCCTCGTTGGCGAGGTGGTGATTGTTGATAGTTTTATTTATTCTATATTAATACACATCCGAGTCGTGACATGTGAAATAAGGTTAGCAAATACTTCTTCATAAAGTTGTTGTCTCAATTGTTCGTGGCGACTCGGTTGCTGCGTTTTGACGAGTTGCACGCGTGAAGTGTTTAGCAGTAGTAGCAGTAGTAGCCTGATTGGAAGATGATAATTTTACTAATACTAGGAAAACGCTAAAGTCTCGTCGCGTTGTTGAGCGAGCACTGGTTTGTGCAACACGACCCGAGTACGACATTCCCATACCAATAAGTCTTTAAGGTCTTGACCGATTTAGCTGAAAATTTGAAAAATAGGAGAGAATGTTGTACTTATTGACCCGGCAAAAATTTCATAACGATCGGAACATTTTATTTTTTTATTTTATCATGGAAAATCCCTTCAAAAAGTGTATCTTTGTTTTTTCACTGCCTCCTTGAAAAATTTTTCAAAACGATGGAAACATTTTCTTTTTAACATCTTTTTTCGAATATATTACCAATTTTTTTAAGGTCTTTAACGATTTTGTAAAAATTTTTAAAAAATAGGAGAGAATGTTAACTTATTGACCCTCCCAAATTTCAAAACGATGGGAAATTTTTTTTTTTTTTTTTAAAACCCAACGATCGGATTTTGTTCAAAAACTATACAGCAACCCGATAGGGGGTATGTACATGTGTGCCAAATTTCAGGCTCGAGAAACGGTGCGACCTGTACCGAAAGCAGTAACAGAAAAAAACAAAAAACCGACATTCGAGCCATAAGAGTCAAGTGAGACGTCGCTACGCTCGTCAATTAACTGGGAAAAACGCTCATTGGGGACGCGTTGTTGAGGAGCACCGTTACGTGAAAAAGACCCGAGTACAACTTTCCTAAGGCCCCCACACAGTGTAGGCCTAACGGGATATTGCATTTACACTATATACCAGGTGGTATATATCTTTAGGTGATTTCACTGCCCAAATTTTGTGGTCGTTTTAATGTCTAGCGGATTAGAGGCGAATTTCACAAAAATTGGGGTTTTTGTAAAAGAAGGGGAAATTTTTTGCTAAAAAAAAAATAAAATATTATTCTGATCAAATCCCAAGAGGGGGCTAAAAAAGTCCACTGGTTTGGGGGTTGGGGGGTGTCAAACATGGGGGGTGGGGGGGGGGAAATAAAAAATCATAGGGCCCGGGAAATTTAAAAATAATAAAAACTAAAAAATTTTGGGAAATAGATTGTTTAAAGTTCAAAATTAAAAAAAAATCGTACTCGACCCATTGTAAATTTATCGATTTTGCCCTTTTGACCTTTTGCTTCTTTTGTGTTTTAATTGAAAGACAGTTCGTGTGACCACTCATTTGTCAAAAATTACCCCCAGAATAAGAAATAAGAGCAGCATGAGTTTTTGATACGTGTGCAAGATCATTCCGTGACCTTGGCCCTAAACCCAAAGGTTTGTAAACTCGGTTCCCTTTAATTTTTTGGGGTTTTTTGTGTAAAAAGTGAATTTTGGGTCAAACACTTCAGATATTTTCTGTAAATTTCCAAGTGGGGGCCAAAAATCTACGGGTTTTGGGGGTTTTGAAAGGGGGGGGGGGGGTCAAACTTTGGGGGGCGGGACGACGACGAATCAAAATATATGCTACCAATATAATAATAAAATCTCTTATTTTGGAAAAAGGGTTTGTTAAAAGTTTGGTAAAAAAAAAAAATCCTTCTTGATTCCCCTGTATATATCCTATATCCCATACAATTGTGACCTTTGACCTGTAGTGAAAAAATTTGTCTAATGTAAAAAAAGTCCGGGCCACTCTTTTTGTGAAAAATTTATCCCTAAAATAAGAATTAAAAAAAGTCCAAATGAGTGTTGTAAGGTTTGGGAAAAAAGGTAAATTATAATTGGGGCCAAACCATATAATTTTAAATTATAACAAAAAAAAGCAGAGCATTTCAGCTGCAAATTAAATTAAAAGTTTGCACTATGCAAAATTAAAAATGCAAGTTTTGATTCACCTAACCAAAAACATTTCTCTAAAAAAGGAAAACAAATCTTTTTGATGATAATCCAAAGGAAAAACAAGATAATTGAACATTTCCCCTTTCCTGGAATGATATTGCAGTGTCTTTTTACCCCATCACACCCCAGTTTGGAAGTGGGGAGGAAAAACCACAACGCGAGCTCTCTATTGAAAAATTAGTCGTCAAAAATTTCTTTTGGCGAAAATGGGTGATTTATTCACTTGTTGTTGTTTTTGGGGTCCTGTTACATAGCAACTGGCGTATTCTTCACGTTGTATGTTTTTGTGGGGACCACTGTTGACATAGCAACTGGGTGATTCATTCACGTTTTATGTTGTTTTGGGGGCACTGTTGACATACAACTGGGGTGATTCATTCACGTTGTATTTGTTTGGGACCTGTTGACTAGCAAATGGGGTGATTCATTCCGTTGTATGTTTTTTTGTGGGGTTTACTGTTGACATAGCAACTGGCGTGTTCATTCACGTTGTATGTTGTTTTGTGGGGTCCCCTGTTGACATAGCAAGGGGGTGATTTTCACGTTTATGTTGTTTATGTAGCCCTGACTTTCATGCAAATGCATAAATTTATTCACGGCCGTGGTGTCTTTTCGTGCGTTTTTATGATTGTGTAGGAAACTCACTGTTTCTCATTTATGGTCCATTTAAAATGCTGACCTACTTTTTTAAAAATAATTAGACTTATTTTCCCGGGACTTTTCTCCCAAATCAAGATGCGTTGCGTCTCATGTTCTAGTCTTCTTTTTAGGCTGGATTCATTTGGGGGTCTCAGCCATCTCTTTACAAAAATTCCAAGTCTTCTCCTGGGGATGGTAAAGGATACATCGGGTGCATGGGAAACCACACTGGACTACACTTTCCGACGCAATGCAACATGCAATGAAGTTTTGTTCTTAATGTTAAATGATTGCTTGAAAGACCCCTGCACGTAAAATCAAAGGGCAGCCCTGTTGGTTCATGTAAGTGCGAGGGGGGAATGCCAATAGTAAAAAAAAACAAATTTTATGCCCACAACGTATCATGCCTTTGTTAAAAATGAAAACATTGTAAAATGTAATGTAGGCTACGTTTTTTTTTTTATATAAGGTTTTTCATACAATTTCTCCCTCACATGCATATACACTGGTCTGCAGTCATAAGAGAAAGCTAACTAAAAAAAAAAAAAAAAAAATAAGGGGCCCTCTAAGTCTAACTCGCAACCTTTTCGTTTTGGCCCCTGGTGGGAACTTTACTCCCCGAAAATATGGCGAGCTCTGGGTCGTCGTCGGGGGGAAATTTCCCCTTCCCCCTTTTACTACCTCCCCCACGGCGACGACAATGACAACACGGACGGATGATGGCAAAGAAGAAGACAAAGAAATATGAGTTTGTTATTATTATTATATTCAGAGGTGTAGGCCTATCACTTTCTTTTTGTTTCCTCCCCCCCCCCCCCCAAATGTTGACCTTCTCCCCCAACCCCTAACCAGCAAGCCTTTTTGAGGCCTCCTCTTGGCAATTTAATCAGAATATTTTAGTTAGTGTTTGAGCCAAAATTAACGCTTCTGTCACATAACCTCGAATAATAAAGATAATCCGAGTCATTCTTCCTGGTTGTAGGTCAAAGGTCACGGAATGATCTGGCACACGTCATCGAAAAACACATGTGGACTCTTAATTCTTATTCTGGGGATGATTTGTGACAAAATGAGTGGTCACACGATACATTTCTTTCAATATAACACACATTAGTAGAAAAAGTTCAAAGGTCACATATTCAGATAATATTTACAAGTGAGGTCAAGTATGACTTTTCTATCAATTATGCAAACCTTTAGCAACCATATTCCAAAATTTGAGTTTGTTATTGTTAAATTCATTGCCGTATGAATTTTTTAGTTCCCCCCACCCCTAATGTTTGACCCCCCCCCAACCCCCCAAACCAGTGGACTTTTTAAGGCCTCCTCTTGGCAATTTGATCAGAATAATGTTATAAGTGTTTGAGCCAAAATTCACGCTTCTGTCACAAAACCTCGAATAATTAAGGTAATCCGAGTCATAATTGCTTGGTTGTAGGTCAAAGGTCACGGAATGATCTGGCACACGTCATCGAAAAACACATGTGGACTCTTAATTATTATTCTGGAGATAATATGTGTCAAAATGAGTGGTACACGATACATTTCTTTCAATATAACACACAATAGTAGCAAAAGGTCAAAGGTCACATTATCAGATAATATTAACAAGTGAGGTCAAGTATGATTTTTTTCTTTCAATTATGCAAACCCTTAGCAACCATATTCCAAAATTTGAGTTTGTTATTGTTAAATTCATTGCCGTATGAATTTTTTAGTTCCCTCCCACCCCTAATGTTCCCCCAAACCAGTGGACTTTTTTTAGGCCTCCTCTTGGCAATTTGATCAGAATAATGTTATAAGTGTTTGAGCCAAAATTCACGCTTCTTTCACAAAACCCCTAATAGTTGACCTAATCCGGTCAGCAATAATGCACGCAGTGCAGACGGTCGCCGACAGAATGCGCGACGTGTCAGGTGGTAGTCACGTGACGTAGAACTTACAAGATGGCGGCCTTGGGGACCAATCAGATGGCTTGAATTCGGAAATTCGAATGTTCCGCCTACGGATCTGAATGCACGGCCTTCAATAAAGTGTAAACACACCGCCATCTCTCGAGGTATCGACTTTCTCGTCACGTGACTACCACCTGTCACGTCGCGATCCTGGCGGCGTCCGTCTGAACTGCGTGCATTAAGCGACCACAAAAATAGCATTGCTGGATACGCAAGTGAAATCACCTAAAGATATATACCACCATGCTATATACTATTCCAACATATTTGCATTGTACTCCCATTCACGACATGCCTTCTAAAGTGTATCTTTGTATCTTCACTGCCTCCTTCATTTTTTAACATTATTTTTCGAATTATGATTACCAATAAGTCTTTTAGGTCTTGACCGATTTAGCTGAAAATTTGAAAAATAGCAGAGAATGTTGTACTTATTGACCCTGCAAAATTTCCTAACGATTGGAACATTTTTTTATTTTTTTTTATTTATTTTTTTTTTATAATCAACGTTTGGATTTTGTTCAAAAACTATACAGCAACCCGCCTAGGTGGTATGTACAAATGGTTTT